>OZ007572.1:47087499-47204999 GCA_963931925.1 Onchidella celtica | reverse complement strand
ATAATAAATAAATTTTAAAAAAATGAATGACTACATAGACAAATAAATCAACAATTCAATAATAAATAAATAAATAAAAATGAATGACTACATAGACCAATAAATCAACAATTCAATAATAAATAAATAAATAAAAATGAATGACTACATAGACAAATAAATCAAAAATTCAACAATAAATAAATAAATAAAAATGAATGACTACATAGACAAATAAATCAACAATTCAATAATAAATAAATAAATAAAAATGAATGACTACATAGACAAATAAATCAACAATTCAATAATAAATAAATAAATAAAAATGAATGACTACATAGACAAATAAATCAACCATTCAATAATAAATAAATGAATAAAAATGAATGACTACATAGACAAATAAATCAACAATTCAATAATAAATAAATAAATAAAAATGAATGACTACATAGACAAATAAATCAACAATTCAATAATAAATAAATAAATAAAAATGAATGTCTACATAGACAAATAAATCAACAATTCAATAATAAATAAATAAATAAAAATGAATGACTACATAGACCAATAAATCAACAATTCAATAATAAATAAATAAATAAAAATGAATGACTACATAGACAAATAAATCAACAATTCAATAATAAATAAATAAATAAAAATGAATGACTACATAGACAAATAAATCAACAATTCAATAATAAATAAATAAATAAAAATGAATGACTACATAGACAAATAAATCAACAATTCAATAATAAATAAATAAATAAAAATGAATGACTACATAGACCAATAAATCAACAATTCAATAATAAATAAATAAATAAAAATGAATGACTACATAGACAAATAAATCAACAATTCAATAATAAATAAATAAATAAAAATGAATGACTACATAGACAAATAAATCAACAATTCAATAATAAATAAATAAATAAAAATGAATGACTACGTAGACAAATAAATCAACAATTCAATAATAAATAAATAAATAAAAATGAATGACTACATAGACAAATAAATCAACAATTCAATAATAAATAAATAAATAAAAATGAATGACTACACAGACAAATAAATCTGACAAAGAAAAACAAATGATATTTTGCTCATTGGTCTCCTGGCTGAATTTTTGCCATTGTTGTTCCTAGAATGATTTGCTGAATGTCTAGGGAATAGAATAAATAGAATAAAGATTTCTCCATAATTATGATGTGTTTGGAGAAGAGGTAGATGGAGAGAGAGGGAGAGATAGAGAGAGAGAAAGAGAGAGAGAGGGGGGGGGGGTCAGACAGTCATCTGTCTCTAAAATTACAAGACAAACCAAGGGCGATAAGACTCGTCTTTTCCATACTAGTTACACTGACCATTACTAGGAACACTGGCCATAACCGTATCCTTAAACCACATTTCCGTTGCTTTTTTTTCAACTTTATGTTCTGAGCCAGGCGCTGGGAGATGTGATAAAGACTTTTAATCTGTAAATCTTACGTTGTGCTAATTGTAGTTCAGCACGTTACCTAGAAGGGAAACGAATGCTATATTTATTTGTATTTAACTATGTTACTTCCCTTGCATAGTGAGTTTGGTATTGATGATAGTGAATCTGTTACAGTTTTTTTTTTATGTTTTTTTTTTTTTTTTGCTTGCTTTCTGTAATAGTTTGGAATTTCCTATTTCGCCAAGAGAGCACAACGTGAATGTCCCAAGAAAGGTTAACTGAGAGGAAACGTATTTATCATACATGACATTTACTTTAGTTTTCTGATTCTCTCTATATAGACTATATATTTTTCTCTCTCTCTCTCTCTATTTCTCTCTCTTTCTTCTCTTTCTCTCAGTATGTGAGTGTATGTGTGTGCCATCATTTGTTTTATATCAACAAACCAAAAGACAAAAAGAGAAAAAAGGCTTTTAGAATATGAGAGTTTATTTTATGTTTAACCGTTCTAGAAACAAATAAATTAAATAAAATATAAATATTAATCTGACCAAAAAAAAAAAAAATTACTCTGTACTAATGCTGATTCTAGTCGTATTAGTGTCATAGAAGGGAGACAAACGTTTTCCATGTTTGTATAAGATATTTTACAGTTACTTCCCTTAATTCATAAATCACCTGGCCAAATTAGTACCGGTATGGAAAAGTTTTTTAAGGGACCGTAGACTTATTACATATTGAAATAGAAAAAATGCTGGATTGTGTTCACTGTTGAGCTATGACTTCTAATGTGAAATATCATGATCCACTTAAATTGCCGGAAATAATTGACATTGCCCAGGATAAATCGATAAATGAAATTTCTTAATTTATTTGAGAACTTCCCAAGCGCATCT
The DNA here is from genome assembly GCA_963931925.1 of Onchidella celtica. Classification (NCBI taxonomy): domain Eukaryota; kingdom Metazoa; phylum Mollusca; class Gastropoda; order Systellommatophora; family Onchidiidae; genus Onchidella; species Onchidella celtica. Next base: position 47,202,668 of record OZ007572.1, on the reverse strand, counting down.
GATTCTTTGGCGTTGTATATCTATATAAGAGAGTAAGAATAAATGGTACTGCACTCACCTCAATTAACCTAGGTGTTTTTTTTTTTTTTAATAACTGGATTAAATAACAATATACCAGAGCCTGCATATGATTTGACAGAATGAAATAACAAATTTCCAGTGATCTTTATTTTATTTATCGATGACGTGCAGATAGCGACCGATATGTTATTCAAGTCTGTTTCACTTCAGATTTCTTTAAAATGCTCTTTTATTCGCACGTCCTCAGTGAAAAAATACAAAGTAAATTGAAACTCTTAGAATATCGAGTCTCAAGTGACGTCCACTGACACGCTTGTGTATTATTAAACTAGTGTTTGTCTCTGGCCTATGTCACTATTCAATGTTCGGATTAAAAAAAAAAAATCTTACTCGCTCGCTCAGCGAGTTGACGCATTTTCCCGTGATCTGATTGGGTGACCGGCTAACAACGACGGCCCTCTCAGGAACGGTTAATTGACCATAACCTACGACGTTTAGTCCAATGTCTGTGGCTCCGATCGTCAGTGACAATTATTGGCGTTCACAGTTGCTAAGGCTTGATTTACCGATGAGTTTTTTTGTGTGTTGTTAATGTTATTGTTGAACTTGCATTTGTTAGATAAAATACAAATGTCGCGCAGAATTTGTGTACGTTTCATTTCCCCTCGTTACCTCTCTCTTTCTCTCTCTCTCTCTCTCTCTCTCTCTCACTCTCTCTCTTTTTCTCTGTGTGTGTGTGTGTCTCTCTGTCTCTCTCTCTTTTTCTGTGTGTGTGTGTGTCTCTCTCTCTCTGTCTCTCTCTCTCTCAATATGTGAGTGTGTGTGTGTCTGTGTGCCACCATTTGTTTTGTATTAGCAAACCAAAAGACAAAAAAAAAATGCATTTAAGAACATGAGAGTTTATTTTATGTCTAACAAGTTATAGAAACAATTAAAATAAGTAATAAATCAGAACAGATCATAAAATAGATAAATAATAAAACAGAATAGATCATGCTTTGCTAATGCTGATTCTAGTCTGACCATTGTAATGGAAGGGAGACAGACGTTTTTCTTGTTTGTAGTTATAAGTTATTAAACATTTACTTCCCTTAATTCATAAATCACCTGGCCAAAGTGGTACCGGTATGGAAAAGTTTTTTAGGGAACCATAGACTTATTACATATTGAAATAGAGAAAATACTGAGTTGTGTCCACTGGTCAGCCATCACTTTTAATGTAAAATATCATGATCCACTTAAACAACCTGAAATATTGTTCATTGTCCGGGATAAATCGATTACTGAAATTTCTTTATTTATTTGAGAACTTCCCAAGCGCATCTGATTCTTTGGTGTTATATATATCTATATTAATAAAAGTGAAACCTTACGACAATTGCAGCGCGCCTTTCGCTACTCCTCTGTTGATGCTGATTCGCTGGGCCTCAGATTTTATACAACGCCTAGTATAGACTGTCGTCGTGTCCCCTGCACAGAAAATAAAAAAATAATTAATAACTCGCAGAACGTTTGTATTAGTTTCTAGGTTGCGACACATTGGCGTTCGGTCTATTTTTTCGGCAAATTAATGTAACTAAGATTGGTCCCGGTATAGACTGTATCACACTCATAAAACAACTTCCTGTTAGGACTGGTTTGAATGATGAGATTGAGTTCTAAGACTACCAAGTATGAAACTTTGTGTGTTCTCAATGTGCCTAGACTACGAAAAAGAAAGGGCCTGGAATTGGGAGATTGACGCTGCAGGGCCAAAAGTACACAGGTTTGTGTTTTCAATATGCCTAGGAAAATATTATAATTTTCCATTAACACGTGACGTCATCACTTCCTGCGATGTGCAAACAAACTAACCCGTGCGCAAATCATAGCCATAATTTGACGGGTGCTGGCGGGACGCGCGGTAGGTCAACGCGCAAAGGGAGAGCAGTAAAACGTATCTAAAAACAAACAAGCAAACAAAAATAAAATAAAGCTAAAGGAACAGGCAAAATGAAGCAAATCCATAATAATCACCCAGAACTGAAACTAATAAATCGATTTATCCAGGGCAGGGCCGGGAACTCAGCTAGTATATATATATTTATTTATTTTTTTTAGTTGTTTGAATTAAACGACAACTTGCAATTTTAGGCTGAGAAGAATAAAAAGAACTCTGACTAGAAGCGGGGCAAATTTTTTTTTTAAGTTGATATATAGGAGTAAATTCTCAGCAGTAAAAAGTTTCATAAGAAAATGTTTAATAACAAGATGTAAGAGGTCGGGAATGATGAAAGTGACGGAACAAAAAAAGAAAACGAAACTGGAACATAGTGCTTGAAGAAAGCTGCCATAAGCCTGTCACGAGTGGAGTGAGCGATAGTTAATAATTACGGGGGGAAAGGAGGAGAGTAGAATTAACGCACGTAGACAAGTAAGGAAAAGCGTGCCTGTTATGAGTGGTGGGGGGTCTGAATGAGGCGAGAGCGCTGTATTACTATCACTGCAAGTTAGGTCCTAGAGAACGGACGCAAGAGAAAGCCCAGCGGGCGAACATAAGGAGAGCAGTCGGAAGACTTGGGAGTAGTGTTATTCCAGTGATGACTGGTAGGTGAAACGATGATTGATAATTATGATTGATGTATTATATTATATTCGTCTATTACCATGATGTAAATAATTATATGTGAGGAATGTGGAAGTCCTTGATATTGGATATAGCAATGTGCGCCATGAGCGATCGATGAAAGTTGAGTTCATGGATTTGTAGCACGAGTGAGTATTGTGTACTACGATGGAGGTGTGTTACCGTAAGATGTTTGGTGAGTGAAATGTGAACTATTGTGTGTACGCTTCATGGGTTGTAAGGAGAGGTGGAGTGAGTAGAAATGGTATGGTATTATACCAATGTAATGTTATTCTTGTAGGTGTCGGGGACGGGCCGAAGAGCCACCTCGGTGAGCACAGGGGATAGGCCAGCATAGGGTCGGAGGCCACACATAGGCCAAGAGTGAGGCTGTCGGTGCAGGACAGTAGAGGCACATAAAGTCGTGGCAGTCTGGCCACGGACAGGGACGTAGATATGAGCGTGAATGTGATAATGTACTATTGCCATGTTGATGGGCTATTGAAATGATAATGTACTATTGCCATGTTGATGGGCTATTGAAATGATAATGTGCTATTGCCCTGCTGAGGTGCTAGTGGAATGCTAAGGTGTTATGGCAATAGGAAGGTGATATTGAGAGACTGCGGTGCCAGTGAATTATCAATGTGCTATTAAGACCCTGAGGGGAGAGGCTGAGGCCGAAGTGTCTTTAGGAAGTAACTACCGGGTTGTGGACCCGAGGAAGAGTGCATGTGGGAATAAGGCCGTTGGACGGGAGTAAATTCAATAATATAATGTATGTAATTGCGCTATTATCTGTATAATTATGTTTAATAAATGAGTGAGTCTGATGTGTTGTTCTGTTAAGTGTTATACTAGTCGTTCGTGATTGTTGTCCTGTCATAACTTATTACATCTCCCAGTCTGTGATTTGTGACAAAGCCAAGGAGAAGTGATAAGAAGACGAAGGAACAAGGAAGAAGAAGAAAGTGTATACACAGAATCAGGGCCTTATTTAACCCTGTTTGGTCTTTTAGGACCGGACCACCGCCATTTAGACCTAGACGATTACTGAGGTTGATGTTATTGTCAAAGCCGTCCATTTTATGGAGATTACGAATAAATAGTACTGCAATCACCTCAAGGAACCTAGGTGGCTTGTTTTTTTAATAAATGGATCAAATAACAATATACCAGAGCCTGCATATGATTTGACAGAATGAAATAATAAATAACCAGAGATCTTTATTTTACTTATCTATGACGAGCAGATAGCGACCGATAAATGCTATTCAAGTCTGTTTCACTTCAGATTTCTTTAAAATGGTCTTTCATTCACACGTCCGCAGTGTAAAATTAAAACTCTTTGAAGATCGAGTCTCCAAGTGACGTCCACTGGCACACTGGTGTATTATTAAACAAGCGTTTGTCTATTGCCGATGTCATTATTAAATTTTCGGGTTTAGGAAAAAAAAAATGTTACCCGCTCGATCAGTGAGTTGACGCATTTTCTTGTGATCTGATTGGGTGACCGGCTGACAAGGGACGACCCTCTCAGGAACGATTAATTGTCCATGAACTACGACATTTAGCCCAATGAACACTGTGTGACTCTGATCGTCAGTGACAATTATTGGCGTTCACAGTTCCTATAGCTGACTTACGGATGAGTTCCATTTTTTTTTGTGTCGAGCGTGCCACATTTGTTAGGCAAAATGCAAATGACGCCCAGAATTTGTGTATGTTTTATTTTGCACCCGCCGCCCTCCCCCGGATCATTTCTGACACACGCACGAGTGAGAGAGAGAGAGAGAGAGAGAGAGAGAGAGAGAGAAAGGGAAGAGAGAAAGAGACAGGGAGGGGGGAGATTTAAACAAACAAACACACACAGAAAGTCTCAAAAATAAATTTCATTTAATCAAAGATAAACATTCTCCCTCTCAGCTGAATGGTTACTGTTAAAATTGATTGATATATAGCAAATTGTCTGAATCTGATACTTTTTAATATTAATTTATTAGTTTAATAAATTCAAGTTTACATATAAAGGTGATGATATTGATGTACATACTGATGAAGATATTGATGTTGACGAAGGGCACTCTGAATAGATACGATCATGCTATTTCCATTTGTGAAGATTTCTATTTCATAATTGTATGGTCATTTTGATTAGAGATGGTGACGTTTCATGTCCGAAAATAATACAAACATGAAATAAACTGTCATTTGCTCACTTTTTCGTTTTTCCTTGTGTATGTGTGTGTGTGCATTAATACAAATCATTTACACACTCTCTCAAACACACACATCGACACACACATACACACACCCACACAAAAACGCCTAAGCACACAAACAAAATAAGCACTTATTAAGGGAGAGAGAGAGAGATAAAGGATAGAGTGGTAGAGAGAACAAGGGAAAGACAGCGGGTGGGTAGAGAGAAAGAAAAAGAAAGAGAGAGAGAGATAGAGGGGTAGAGAGAATGAGAGACAGATAGAGAAAGGAAGATCAGACAGACAAACAGCCAGAGAAGGAGATAAGATACCAAGAAAGAGGGAGAATCTGAAAACTGAAGTTTGGGTCATGAAAAATAAATATTTTTCCCTCTCAATTGAACGGGCTTGGGACCGTCACGTGGTGCTCCATAGACATTTTGTAAACAATCAATTTGCAGGGTTCTCTATTGAAAAGTGAACTTCAATAAATGAACGCTTAGTACAAATGTTATTATTATAAATCATAGACATTAAGGCACTATTTTTTATTTAATCAATTCACGTACCATTAAATTAGACAGTTTGGTAAGGACATTTTCAAATAAGTTATTTCAATTTGGAAACAAAAATCAATTCAGTGTTTACAATAATAATTATTCCTTTCATCTAACTTAGCAAACGTGGCGGGCAAAAAATATGTCTAGTTATACTTCCGTGAAACTAAAATGATCATTAGTGCTATTTCCGTACGAATTCTTTCAAACTTGACACATTTATAAAAAAAATCATTCTCAGCCTTCTAGAGCACCGCCTGGCCTGATTATAAATACTTTGACCTGAAGATGTCGGGGTTTTTTTTTGGTGTTAGTGTGTTAGTGCATTGGTATGTCAGGCTGTTGTTAACGAAAGAAAGAAAAACCATAGAAAAAAAAGGAAAGAAATAAGAAAAAAAACACAAATATTAAAAAAAGAAAGAAAATGGTGAAACAATGAAGGAAGAAGGAAAGGCAGGTCATCAATCGTCAGACTCATTCTCTAACTAATCAACTAACAAAATAAGTGTCTACATAATGAATGGAAGACAACTCAATTTATCAAATACGCAAATGACTTAAGATCAAAGAGTCATGGTAGGTGCCTCACCTTAATGACCAGACAACAGGAAGTCGCCAAACAAAAGCTGTCATGAAGACACGGGTACAACCAACAGTGGTCAGTGAGACTGGGGGAGCTTCTACGGGGGCATTAAAGTTCTTTGACATGCATTGTTATGTTTGCCCTTGTAATAATATTTTGATTAGTTCTCTCGGGGAAAAAAGTGAACAGATGTTGATGGTAGACCAGGACGACAGGCTTGTTTGTTTGGCAAATTTTTAGTTATGTCTCTATTCAAGGGAAATATGATCGTCTAAACTTCACATGAATAATACAGGAAAAGTTTAGTCAACATTTTTTTACTTAAAGAAATTCTAGAAATTAAGATTTATCAAGTTTATGAAATAAAATAAAGTAACAGTTCAAATCCAGGTATTGTCTCCCATTCTGGGAGTCATAATATCAAATAAATAAGCAAATAAATAACTAGATAAATCAGTAGATAAATAAGTAAATATTCCACTCAAGATTATGAAAATAAGTTTACAGTGGTACGGTCAAGATAAGTTTCATTGACGACTATTCATCCTCCTGCTCAGGCAATTAAAAGAACACACAAAAAATTGTTATATTATGCATAAACAAGTAAAGTTTTAACACATAACTCTCTTCTACCTAGTATACAAACAACCCTTAGGCTCCGGTCTTCCCAGGTAGAAGCCCCCCCCCCCCACCCCATCCCTCCCCACCCCCACCCCAGTCTTACTGGCCACTGTCAGCAGTACCCCGGTCGACAGTATCCCTGTCATTATGACAGCTTTTGTTTGGCTACTAAAGAGCAGTCTCCATGTCGGCGGGTCAACAGGGTGCGGTACGTGTCATGAGCCTTTGATCTTCGCCAACAGTTGATTAGTTACCTGCACCCCACGTCCACACACCACCACCCGTCTTACCCTCAGAATTTATCAGAACATGTCATATCACATGATCTTTGTTCGACAAATTTCAATTGGCTTATTAAAGTCACGTGATCCTTCAGACGTCGATGATTGGGGTATTACTCTGGCCTAAACGGCAGTCTGCATTTGACCCTCGTCCAGTGCACACTACTTTTGAGTCAAGAATTCATATCTCGAATATTTTGATTCACGATTTACTTGCGAGTTACTTATCAATTTTTCCACACTGCAGCAATTCAGCTAGTCAGCACTTACAACTGATTTCAGCATGGCAACCAGTTCTAGGCCTGATATTCTGACAGTCGACGATTTTTATTCGGCCTTTAACTTCACCAAAGACGGCGTTATTGGTACCGGAATGTCTGGGCAGGTTGTGAAAGCCATTTCCAACACAGACCCTCATCTCCGTCGCGCTGTCAAGACATTCAAACTCTGTGATGAATCCGTGAGAGACATCAACAAACGTTTGGCTTGGAACTCTCATCAGGAGGAGCTTTTCTTTAGGGAAGTGGACATTTTGAAGAAGTTACACCACAGGAACGTCATGAGTATGGTAGTGGCAGTGAAATGTCCCACTTACGTGGCAATCGTGTTGCCTTTCTGTGACAACGGGACTCTGAAAGACAAGATTCCTACCCTGACCATGACGACGAGCAGGAGATACTTTAGACAAGTAAGTTACGACCATTTCTCTTCTTTTTTATTTTTGTCTTTCTGTGTACAAGTTAACCTTATTTTCTAACTCTGCCATGTACGGTGACTTTTGTCTTCTGTATTAACATTTCTTCGGTATACGCTTGTTATTCTTGAACTGCCTTGTTTTCTCTGAGTTTGAAAATTTGACTTGTAGTAGTGTTGGAATTTACCCTTTATTTTCCTTTTGTTTTGTTTTTTTGTTTTTTAAAGGCGTGAAAGACATCTCCAACACTTGACTACTATGAGGAAGATTTGCCCTGTAATTTAAAATAGGATAGTGATAATAATAATATTAATATAAAAGGCGCTGTTTAATATTTTAATAAAAATTTTAAGTTCACCAAATCACAAAATGATGACAATTTATGTTACAAGGGTTGACTAATAATACGCCATTAGATTTGATATAAAATACATGCAGAAAACAATATGAGACATAGAACATTAAATCTTAGGTATCTTGCACAATGCTCAGTTGCAGTAGCTATTCATGTAAAGGAACAAAAATGGTGAAATGGAAGGGAAAATATTTAATTACATTCAGCGGTGTTGTTGGTTTTTGTTTTTTTTCATTTTAAAGCAATTAAACAAATCAATTATGTCGGCGAAATTGTCATTGCCTGTTCAAATAATGAAATTTGAAATGAATGAAAACATGTCGTGAAAAAAATGAAAAAATATAGGGCAAGGAAAAATATGGATTTTAAAAAGGTTTATTTTTTTCAATGGCTGGCTTGAAATTTTCTTTCTTTTTAATTTTTATCTTTTCCCATTGTCCTGTTGCTTTTAGATACATATTTTTTTTTTTTTATAAAATCTCGTTCAAAGTGAGATGTAATTGTATTTACAGGGATCAATTTTTTGAAACGGCGCATAACATTTTTTTTAAGGAATTTTGTAGATCACTTCAATTTAGCTATTATTTCATAAAATTGTGGCAATCTAGTTTGTCCCTGAAGTTTGCCAACACCATGGTAAGGTTAATGTACACTATGAGCAAATCATTTTCATACATAGAAGATTAAAGCCGTTGTTCCGATATTCAGCTGACATGGACTTGTAAGGAGAAGCTGACGATCATTAATTCTGCCAATGAAAAAACAAAATGATAATTTCCATTTCAGTACTTACTTCATTTTGAAGTCCTTTAACATAGCAAGATAGGTCAGCTAACCTACCACTGATTATTCAGAAAATTAAATTTAAAATGAACAAAAATTTTGTGCAAATACAGGACAATGAAGATATTAATTCTATGAGATAAACCAGGGGCGTTTTTTCAGTGGGCGGTTAAACAATGTGTTCCTTTTATCATAGTTTTAAAATAATATTTAGATTTTTCTAAAAAGTGGCTTAAATTGATATGATAATTGCCGTACCCGCATTGTTTCCATTTTTTGAAACAATGCATGATTTTCTGGTTCACATTAAATATAAATTGGGAAATGTTTAGGCATCACTCTTCTGACAACCGGAGTTGAGAATACTTCTTAGATTTTCATTTCTCCATAGTTAATGCTCAATAGAACATCCATCTTTACATTTTCCTGATACAACAAGTCAAGTTGTTGATTGATTGCAAATGTGGCATTTAGGGAATTTAAGAACAAGAGGATTGAAGCTCTTTTCTCGACTGGCGGTTTTTAATTCTGTGGTTGTATCCCAAGATGATGGTACTGGTCAGGGAATGTCATCGGATGTAAACAAAACTGTTTAAATTCTTGGAAATATGAATGCAAATAGTAAACCTTGGCAGAGCCTTTTCTCCTCTCTAAGTACAAAAATATGGAGGTAACAACAATCTCAAATGCACCAGAAAGGTGTGATAAAGAGTGTTTGTCAGGGTTAGAATTTGAATTGCCGTGCTGGGTCACGGTTTTGTTTATTTCATGTCATCATTGATTTTGGCCAGTGCAAACGTCCTTGAACTGTTCCCGTGGACGGTTTGTTTTTGAAACGCTTTTTTCTTGGGGATGGAGAGAAAGTGGGGCAAGATGGAACGAATGGATGGGTTAGCGGTGACGATGCGGTTTTCAACCCCGTGGTTTGGGTGTACTTTAACAGGGAAAGACGGGGCGAATAAGGAGTGAATAAATTCATACATAAAACGTATAGGGTGTAGAGACTTTGCGAAAGCTTTTAACATACTTGAGTAACTTTGTCTGTTACTATTAATAGAATCTATTGGCGCTGCGAGCTGAGCTCGAAGTGGATGCACCAATCAAATTTGAGCAGTTCGCTGGGATTTGCAGAAGATAAGCGGAGACATCTTTATGCTACTTCACTTCCATGTAGATCCTTCCATCTGCGAGGGCGGTCGGCTAAGGTTCAGCCAGAGAGAACCATAAGACTGTTAAGACATGTCTATGTCCTGGATAGACAATGAAATAACCCACAGCTATTTTCTCCAGTTCCCTGAAATCGTTTCAGGGAACCAATCGTAAGTGTCTTCACAATGATTCGAGATGATGTGAATCTGACCCTAATTTTCCAGTAGAAGTGCTACCAAAGGAATGCAAGACCATAATATTTTACTTGCAATTAAGATCTAGAATGAGTGACTGGTATACACATTTGTAAATTGTAATTGATGTGTCTGGATGAGGCTGGGGATTGCCAGCCCATCCTAGAGCAGATCTAGATCTATCTTAACTACGTCAGTGTGTCTTGACGGTTTGATCCTTTATAAGCTATTACTGAGTTAATATTGTCGTCTGAGACATAAGAATATTATTTGTGAGATAGTAGGCAGATCATATTTCTGAAGATAAATAATTACTAAGTAAACTGTGAATGAGTCAGAATGATATGGATTTTCTAATCTTTTAAGAATCTAGAGGAGACTTCTAGTTATGTATTATAGTATTTTCATTTGATGCTGCTGATGTTGTCTTTTTAATATGTAAGATAGACGAAATTGTTAGGAATTTTAAGTAATAAATTTGTGGCCCTACAAGGTCCTTGATATAACCTACTCGAAATTGTTATTAGTGTATGTGGCATGGTATGGCAGAGTAATTTCTAAAACCTCTCGATATTTTATTAAATGCAGTCGAACACATAAATTTCATAATATACCACCCCGTAACATTTGAGGGCATACCCCAACCCGTAACAGTGTTCATGTTGTTTCTTTCTTTTCTCAATAATAGAGTTATCTGTATCGCCGGCCATTGCCATTTTCAATGCCAACCAGAAAAATAAACTCCTACCATACATTTTGTATTATTTTGAGTCAGCGTTTCACTCCCATGTTGCAGTCGTTCCTGTGCAACAGACATGGGCAACCTACGACCCGACAAGGGATTTTTGGCCGGTTCCCAGAGGTTGATTAAAAATTATATTACTTCACTCAAGGGTTATCGGGCTATCAAAATAAATAGATAAATAAATAGGCCTCTGTATCCTCACATTTTTAGGTCTGGCCCTTACTACATAAATGTTTGCCCATGCCTGCTCTAAATCTTAGATGAGCAAATGTTGTCATGATCATATAATGTAATAATCATGTCCATTGTAATCTATCACCATTTGATTTGATGTTCCTGTCTATTATATGTGTGTGCGCCTGGAGAAAGGTCCCAGTTGTCGGTACAGCTATTTTTGAGCTAGGGGGTGAAAAGGTAGAAAAAATCGTGCCTAGTCGAAAATGTACTTCTAGCAGAAAACACAATTTTAAGCATTTCTAAATAGCATATGAAAAGGATTTTGGAATATTTTATGTTTAAATAATTATTATTTTATAAATTATTTGTACAACAGGTCACTCTTCAAGAAGTAATATTGAAGTGATTGTTGCTAGGGGACCGTGGACTAATTACAAAGCCGTTATAGCTCATCTATAGTTTGCCGTGTAACATGCCACGGTCCCCTAAAAACAGCCAAGACGGAAGTTTTTTGGATCTTGTTAGGAGAGCGCAGTATTTTACATAGAAAGCTAGAGCTGAGCAGTGAACACAACTCAGTAGTTTCCCTATTTGTCTTTATAATAAAACTACGCTCCCCCAACAATATCCAAAAAGTCTGTCATGAGAGTGAGCCGTTAAAGCTGTTTTTCTCATAAGTTTGTTTTTGCCCCCTGTCTTACAAAATGTGCCATATCTTCAAAACTACTTAAGATATTGTTATAAATTTTAAAAACAGCGTGTTCAGCATTGAATTTTCTAAAAGAATATGCCCTTATATCAAAATCCAAAATTTGCGACAACTGGGACCTTTCTCCAGGCAGATCATCTGATTTCACATCTATGTCTCTATTGTTTGGTCATCAGCTGAGTCGGGCAGTCGAGTATGTCCACCAGAGGAAAATTTTCCATGGGGACATCAACCCCAAAAACGTGTTGATCAACAGCCAACAGGGGGTGATTTTGTGTGACTTCGGTTTGTCACGCCAGCTACCAAACTTTGATGCTGAGCTGGTCGTCAACTTTGGCACTAGAAGTTTTAGGGCCCCCGAGACTTGGTCTGATTGCAGGGTTAATCCTTTCAAGGTGAGCACATTAAATTTGCACTTTCTGTACTTTTTTATCCTTATATTAAATTTATTTCCTGGCTGAATATTAATAAATTTAAGAAAATGAACTATCCATGTTAAGAGAGAATTATGTGGCTAGTCAGGTGGAAATTAATGAGATACTTCCACAGATATTAGCACAGTTAAGATTTACAGAGAGAGATTTACAGGAGGTAAATCGGCTTTTTAAAATGTTCAGTATGTAGCAATACTGATTTCATATTCTTGTTCAAATGTATTTATATTTTAGATATTGTGCTTAATTAAGTCAATCTTAAAAACATGATAAAAAAAAGAAATAATTACCGCTGACAAGAATGTTCATTTCAAAATAATCTCCATGGTGGCTTAGTGATCTGGACTTTTTTGCCAATGTCAGAGATGAAAAAGTCAGTCTGTTATCTCACAATCTGTTCATATTGGCAAAATATTTTTATGACGCGTTTGAAAATGCACATTTAAAAAAAAAAAAAAAGAGTCTTACATGTGGATGTGAAGACTCGGGAAAAGTTACGGTTGAGGACAAGAATAACTGACCAATAATTCTGGTGCTGACCCTATCCCAGGTTGACCTTTATGCTCTTGGCGTGGTGCTGTGGTGTATGACCCTGAAAAGAAGGGCTTCCAAGTCTGTGAATTACCTGGAGGAGATAGACCAGTTCATAGGTCCGATTCCTGTTGAACACAGGTGAGAATCTACTTACGTCTGCTCTGAGATAGAGAGAGAGAGAGTGAGCGAGACAGGGAGAGAGAAAGAAGCAGTGCAGTGTGTTGAGCGCTTCGCTGGCAGCTCCATTCTGCTCTGTGGTTGACATGTTGTTTCTGTAAAGCGCATAGAGCATTTTAAATGGATATGCGCTATATAAATGCTATACATTATTATTATTATTTAAACCCCCACATTTATATCATGCACCCCTTGCCTTATATCATTATAAGAATCAGTTGCAAACCTACATTTTAGAGAGCCTGAAGATTGAACAGTAATGGGGCCCTATCGCATACAGCAACAATAGGGCAACTTCCAAAATTCACTTATTAAAAATGTTTCTTAATTTCCGGCGGGATTCGGGGCCCTGAAGCTTAAGTTTCTTTAATTTCATAGTAGATCCGCCACTGGACAGAATTTATAACAATTATGAACATTACAGCACAAAATGGTTGTGAGAGACTAAAACACATTATTCTATGAAAGAAAACAAAGATGTTGAGATTCTGCCAAGAATCCCTTTTGTTAAAAACTTACCAGACCAATTTTTCTTTTTGTTCCTTTTAACAAATCCACGGTCCTTCTCCAACGACCGTCTGACTAATTTATGTACTTTCATACATATTGAAGTTGACACTGACCGACACACAAATGTCGCGCAAATTAGAAGTCGAAAATTAAAGTTAAAACTTAAATAAAATGAGCCCCCTCCCCCCTTTTTTTTTGGGGGGGGGGGGGCGTTACCGTGTTTACTTAAAGTAAATTGGGGCTAAATTGATTCCAACATTATGTACTAACTTTTTTAGCACTTAAAAACTCTGTCTTCAACATTTTGTCATGGAAAGTTGTCTTTCATACCGGTTTGCTGAAAGGTGGCAAATCTGTGATCAGAAAGCCAAAGTATAATTTTGTTTTCCATTCCTCACATACACCCAGGCATGTCCTACAGACTCTGCTCCACTCAGATCCCGACCGAAGACCCAGCGCCACCCAGGTACTTGAGGATATCTGAACAGTCAGGTTTTCTGTCATCTCTGCCCAGTTCCAATCTGTCTTTCAGTTTCCCCTATCCTCTTCTCCTCTCTTTCAATGTTTGTTTGCATGCGTTTTCTGTAACAAAATTGCTAAAAACTCTTTATTAATTTTGTTATGATTAATCTTACTTTTCCTCTTTTTTTTTTTCTTTTTTCTTTTGTGTAGAGCTGAATATTATCTATCACTTTCCTCTATCGACATTTTCTTTCACTCTTTGTTTGCATGCATTTCCTGTAACAAATTACTAAAAAACTCTGTACTAATCTTGTTATGATTAATTTTACTTTTCCTTTTTTTTTTTTTCTTTTTTCTTTTGTGTAGAATATCTATCACTTGTGTAGAATATCTATCACTTGTGTAGAGTATCTATCACTTGTGTAGAGTATCTATCACTTGTGTAGAGTATCTATCACTTGTGTAGAGTATCTATCACTTGTGTAGAGTATCTATCACTTGTGTAGAGTATCTATCACTTGTGTAGAGTATCTATCACTTGTGTAGAATATCTATCACTTGTGTAGAGTATCTATCACTTGTGTAGAGTATCTATCACTTGTGTAGAATATCTATCACTTGTGTAGAGTATCTATCACTTGTGTAGAGTATCTATCACTTGTGTAGAGTATCTATCACTTTCCACTATCGTCATATTCTTTCACTCTTTGTTTGCATGCATTTTCTGTAACAAAATTATAAAACAAAAAAAAAACAACTGTATTAATTTTTTGTATATTATGTTATGATGTATCTTTTTTGTTGTTCTTTTAGAAGCCATGGAAAGGTTAAAACAGTGGGAGGGGGTGGGCTTTATTTCATTATATTAACTGTGGTTACATTTGCATTTGATTCCTTCATGCAAAGTTAGAAAGATTTGTTTGCACGCGAGCCAGTTGTGACGCATGCTTCATCTCTTTACTACTAGTCAGTCTTATATCTAATTAGGAAGAAAGTTAGCCAAGTAGTTTGTCCTTAATTAATTTGTAATTAATGAACGAATAATCTGGTTCATGAGTTATCAGCTAATTATTTAATTGCTGTGTTGAAGTAATTGTTTAAGAAGAGCTTTGCCTACTTAGGACATTAGCTAAGGAAATAGCCCGAAGTTAATTAATAAGTTGCTCAATTGATAACAGACTTAGTTCACTATTAATTAGTTGGCAGATTATTATTGTATTTTAGCATTTTTATGAACTTTCACAATATAATATCAGTACAATGTCTGCCCATAGTTAATTAGTAAGTTGTTGGCTTGACTTCGCGGACTAAGATCTATGGAAGGTTTGTTGAGGCACGTCTGGTGCAGGCACGCTGGTGTCTGGTGAGTCCTATTCGGGACAGGCACACTCTGCCACAGCTGCTGCAGGGGAATGTCAGATCTGGACTAGGTATGCGGCTCTTTCGCCGCATCCTTCGTGATGCTCTGGCTTGTAGGGCACTTTCGAGCTTGGCGGTAGCCTGTTTAGTTTTTTTCCTCCAGGTATCGCGGTCATCTGCGAGTTCTGACCATTGATTAGGATCAATATTGCAATGTTATTATGGATCAATATTAGTAAGTTAGTTAACTAATAATGGAATAGATTTTTAGTTTGTTGATTACATAATTATTTGGGATTATTAGCTGTGTAATTGGTAGTATGATGCCTGTTTAGGATGTTAGTTAAGCAGTTCACTCACCCTAGTGGTAAACCAACTAATTAATGAATGATTTAGTTCATGAGTTGATTAGCTGAACATCTTACCATGTAGGTTATTTTGGTTATTTAGTTAGAATATACTACCTTGAAAAGTTTGCTAAGTAAGCAGTTATTCCTGAATTGATCAGTAACATTTTGTAGTGATGAATTACATACCACCCAAAAAAGAAACGCACACACAAAATAATGATTTCATAACACCTGGATTGTTGAAGAATAGACCATAGTATCAAAAGTCTTCTTTACGTCATCGAAAATTAAGATAAGTAACAATAATTTAAATTTCGAACCATTTTTACTTCCGGTTTCTGGCATCTTTATGTGCAAGACACTCATTTTGCTCTCCCTCATGTACGTTTTGGAGTTAAAAAGAGATTTTTGGCACGTGGTTTCAGCATATCCGTTTCTGCTATTGGCCTAAATTTTTGACTCACTTCTTGCATTCCTCACTCATTGTTTTTACTCTCATAACATAATTCGATTGACATGTGATCAGCAGAATATTGTTACTGGCAATCTGCAGGCTGGGTGGTCAGTTAATCGCATAGCAAGGGGTTTTGGGTGTTCACAGTGCCACCATCAGAAAACTTCAAGAGCGGTTTCATGCCAATGGAATTGTTTGCCGATCGCCCACAGACAAGTCGAGCTAGGGGGACAACTGCAGCCCATGACTGACTTATTGCGCGATAACAGGTCATGGAATCGTTTCGAACGGCATCTCACACTGCTAGCAACTTGGTCGGAGGTGCCAAGCTGAGTCTGTGGGTGGACACACACGCTATTGACCCTCATTCTAATTTAGCATCATATGCACAAATTTTAATAAAGTGCCTATCAATGTGTCAAATTTCTAAGAAATATGTCCATAACATATAAAATTACAATACTTAATTTCAGAAGTGCGTTTCTTTTTTTGAGTCAGTATAATTATTTAGGTTAAGTGAATCTTTAGATAGTATTTTAGCATTTCCATGAACTTCCACAGTATATATAAGCATTTCGTCTTCCCACAGTTAATTAGTAAGTTAACTAATTAATAAACGGCCTACCTTTTTAGTTTGTTGATTATATAATTATTTGGATTCATTAGTTGTGTAATTGGTAGTATGATACTTGCTTCGGATGTTAGTTAAGCAATTCATTAACCCTAGTGGTAAACCAGCTAATTAATGAATGATTGAATTTATGACTTAGTTAGCTGAATATGTTACCAGGTGGGTTACTTGGCTATTTGGTTAAAAGCTATTTACTACCTTAAAAAGCTGGCTAATTAAGCAGTTATTCCTGAATTGATTAGTAAGCCTTTCTAGTGATAAAATTATGGTTTAGTTGGCAAGTTAAATGGCCGAGAAGTTAGCTGAGTGAAAAGCTGATCCTAGGTTAATTAGAAATCTATTTAAATTAGGAATGGTTTACTTGGTTAGTAGAACGGGAAAGAAGTTGACCAAGTGCTTACTTGGTTATTTCTTTAGTTGTTCACTTATTCAGCTGATTAAAATTATTTACATTATTTGGGAAACTTGCTAGTTGGTTAAGTAATGATTAAGTCAGTAGAGGTAACCTCAAGAGTCCACTAGCAAATAGTTCAGCAAAGGTGGGTTTTTTTCCTGTTTGTTTTTTTCTCCTCTTCGTATCCATTGCTGTTGTTTTATGTAGTTTTCTGTTGTTTTTTATCATTTCATTTCTCAACATTATTGTCCTCATCCCCTGACTGCTACTTATACCCGGCCCTCGTTCTGATTTCATTGCTTTCACCGTTTTTCTTTCTTTCTTCTCTCGTTTTTCTTTTCTCTTTAATTAACCAACACACTAACAGTATTAACACAATAACATACTAACACCAAAAAAAGACATCGGAAGGTCAAATATTTTTAATCAGGCCACGCGGTGCTCCCAACAGACTAAGATTAAATGGTGTAAAAATGTTCCACTTTGAAATAATTCTTACGGAAATGGCACTAAATGCTACGGAAGGGGAAAGCAAAATAATATTGGAAACACGGCGTGGGCTTTTTTCCTTCTTTCTGGAAAGACATGGCTTATCTGGAAAATTCCTGACCATACTGTCTCCTGTAATTTGTTACATGACAGAATGAATAAACGTGTAAAAATTAGTGCCATACACGTTATGTGATTACTAGTAATGCTTATATCAAGTAGTCACGCGTTGTAAGTTTTTAAAGTTTACTTTTCAATAGAGAACAGTTTAAACTGAATTTTTACAAAACAGTTCGTGGAGCACCACGTGACGGTCCCAAGCCCGTTCAACTGAGAGGGGAAATATTTATCTTTCATGACGTAAACTTTAGTTTTCAGATTCTCTCCCCCCCCCCCCTCTCTCTCTCTCTCTCGCTCTTTCTCTCTCTCTCTCTCTCTCTCTCTCTCTCTCTCTCTCTCTCTGTGCCTTCTCTCTCTTCCTGTGTCTTCTCTCATTCCTTCCCTGTCTGCCTGTCTGTCTTCTCCCTTTCTCTGTCGGCATGTTTGCATGGTTGTCAGGCTCTCTCTTTCTGTGTCTGTCTACCTCTCTTTATGTCTGCCTGTCTGTCTGTCTGTCTCCTCTCTCTTCCCTTCTGTCTGTAATTTATTTTTCATGACACCAGCTTTAGTTTTCTCTCTCTCTCTTTCACTCTTATGTCTTTCTGTCTCTGTCTTATGTCTGTCTGTCTTCTTTCTTTCTCTGTCTACCTGGTTGTCTGTCCCTCTCTTTCTCTGTCTGTTTGCCTGTCTCTCTGTCTCCCGTTCTCTGTCTGTCTCTCTTATCTCTCCCCCCCCCCCCCCACTTTCTCTGTCTCTCGCTCTCACTGTCTGTCTGTCTCCCTCTTTCTCTCATTCTGTGTTTCTATAAGTGTATAATTATGTGCTTTACCATTTGTTTTGTATTAATTGACCAAAAATTGGTCAATTAATACAAAACACGAGAATGAGTGCAAATGACATTTCAGTTAATGTCAAAGAGCTTATAATATAGAAACGAGCGCGTACAGCTTGCCTCAAATCGTCCACCATGTTTAGCTTTCAATTCGGTGCACTTCGAAAATCATGCGCACCTTGGGAGTTCTGACTCTTGTGTGTTCAATAAGCTCTTTGGTTTATTTATTTCATGAGGATCAGAAGCGTCACCATCTCTAATGAAACTGATCATACAGACATGATTTGGAAATCGCCACATATTATGCAAATGACATGATTGTTTCCATCAGACTGCCCCTCGTCACAATCAATATTATCTATATCAGTATGAACAATGATATCATAATATATATCGATGTAAATAAATAAATCAAGAATTCTAACTATACAGAGAGTTAAATTTTGTATTTACAATATTCTTTGTTTGTTCATTATTTTCACCATTTCTGGTCTTTTTTCAAATTTCTGATCTTTTGTTACATTTTTTCCTATTTTCTGTCTTTTTTTTTTTCCCTGTCATTAACCAACATTCTAATACACTAACTAAAACAAAAAAACAAAAAAAAACTGGGAATGTGAAATATTTTTAACCAGGCCACGTGGTGCCCCAGACAAACTGAGAAAATGAACTTTTTTTATTTTTTTAATTGAACGGTGTAAAAATTGTCAATTTTGAAATAATTGTCAGGGAAATGGCACTAATGATCATTTTAGTTTCAACAGAAATATAACCATATGTATTTTTCCCGCTGCTTTTGCCAAGTGAGGGGAAAGGAAAATTATTGCAAACACTGCATTTTCTTGTACAAAGAAATAAGTCACTTGAACATTTCCTAACCAAACTCTCTTCTGGTTACATTATTTGATTTTAAAAAATTAATGCCATAAACAGTCTATGATTTATAAAAATATCATTTGTACTAAGTGTTCATTTTTATTGAAGCGCACTGTTCAATAGAGATCAGTGCAAATAAAATTTTTCCAAAATATCTATGTAGCACCACGTGACGGTCCCACACCTTTCATCTGAGAGAGAAAATATTTACCTTCCATGACACTTAGGTTAGTTTTCAGATTTTCTCTTTCTCTCTCTCTCTCTCTCTCTCTCTCTCTCTCTCTCTCTCTCTCTCTCTCTCTCTTTCTCTTTCTGTCTGTACTCTCTGTCTGACTGTCTGTTTGTCTGCCTGATCGTTCTTTCTCTGTCTGTCTGTCTCCCCTGTCATTTTCTCTATTCCTTTGTCTCTCTCTTCTTCCCCCTCTCTCTCTCTCTAAAACCTATCATTATCACTGGGCTAAGGTAAAAGGAGTATTTACATCGACATGTCAGGATGTTATTGGGGAAAAGAAAGTGGAACACAAGGAATGGATCAGTCAAAAATCACTGGACTTGATAAGGATAAGAAGAGACCTAAAAGAACGGGTAAATGCAAGTCGTACAAGAAGCTCAAGAGTTGGTAACCAGGAAGAGTACCGAGCATCAGCTAAAGAGGTCAAAAAATCAATTAAAAAAGACAAAGAGGAGTTCATAGGAATGTTAGCAGAGAAAGCAGAGAAGGCAGCAACAGGAGGACACATGAGGATCCTCTACCAGACTACAAAGACTCTTGCTGGAAAATATGGAAAACCTGAAGTTCCTGTCAAGGATTACAACAGGAAGGCTATTTTTGGAAAGGAAGCTCAGGCAAAAAGATGGATAGAACATTTTAACAGCCTCTTGAACAGACCTCCACCAAGCAACCCACCCGACATTCTACCCGCAAGAAATGATTTACCGATCAGTTGCGACCCTCCGACTAAAGCAGAGATTAATGATGCCATAAAGCAGTTAAATCGAGGCAAGGCAGCTGGACCAGACCAGATCCCACCAGAGGCGCTGAAGGCATATGCTGCTGGGGCTGCAGAGGGTCTGCACTCACTATTCTCGAGGATTTGGATCGGAGGCAAGTTTCCAAAGGACTGGAAGGAAGGACACCTCGTGAAGCTCACAAAAAAAGGGGACCTCAGCAATTGTAGTAACTACAGAGGAATCACACTTCTCTCCATCCCAGGAAAGGTTTTCAATCGGATTATTCTCAAGCGAATACAGAATGCAACAGACCAAAAACTTCGCGAGGAGCAAGCTGGTTTCAGGAGTAATCGATCAACCACCGACCAGATCGCCACGCTGAGAATCATAGTAGAGCAGTCGCTAGAGTGGAACTCCCAACTGATAGTGAACTTCCTTGACTACGAGAAGGCCTTTGATAGCATCGATAGAGAAACACTGTGGAGAATATTGAGACATTATGGAATCCCAGAGAAGATGGTGAATCTTATCAAGAGCATGTACGAGGGGACAAGTTGCAGAGTCGTACATGATGGTGAGCTTACTGACAGCTTTGATATCAAGACTGGTGTTAGGCAGGGTTGTTTGCTGTCCCCATTTCTGTTTATCCTGGTGATTGATTGGCTTATGAAAGAAACCACCAGTGGAGGAAGAAATGGCATACAATGGACCCCATGGACACAGCTGGACGATCTAGATTTTGCAGATGACTTGGCACTATTGTCGCACACACACGACCAGATGCAAGCAAAGACTACAGCTCTAAACAAAATTTCAGAATCTATTGGATTGAGGATACATCCCGCGAAGTCGAAGG
Source organism: Onchidella celtica (assembly GCA_963931925.1). Taxonomy (NCBI): domain Eukaryota; kingdom Metazoa; phylum Mollusca; class Gastropoda; order Systellommatophora; family Onchidiidae; genus Onchidella; species Onchidella celtica. The sequence continues at coordinate 47,181,585 of OZ007572.1, read as the reverse complement.
TCCTAAAAATTGTTGCACCCCTAAGCGAACAAGTCACAGTAGGAGATCAACCACTGGAAGATGTAGAGTCCTTCTGCTATCTTGGTAGTATCATTGACAATAAGGGAGGAACAGAGGCAGAAGTCAAAGCACGAATTGGAAAGGCACAGGCAGCTTTCACATCCTTAAGCAAGATTTGGAGAACCAAGGATATATCTCTAAAAACAAAGCTGAGGATATTCAACTCGAACGTGAAGTCAGTCCTGTTGTATGGATGTGAGACTTGGAATGCGTCCCAGGCCTGCATAAAGAGAATCCAAGTTTTCATCAACAGATGTTTGAGGAAGCTACTTAAGATCAGATGGACAGACAAGGTCAGCAATGAAATTGTATGGAAAAGAACAAGACAGAACCCAGTCAGAGAGGAAATTGGTAGGAGGCGATGGAGATGGATCGGCCACACTCTCAGGAGGCCAGGAAACAGCATCACGAAGAAGGTATTGGACTGGAATCCCCAGGGCAAGAGATCAAGAGGAAGGCCGCGCGGAACGTGGAGAAGAGCCAGAGAAAATGATGTGCAACGAAGCGGAAAGACTTGGAATAATGTAAAGAGGCTGGCCCATGATAGAGAGGGATGGAAGGTGTTTGTTGGTGGCCTATACCCTGATCCAGGGTGAGAAAGGCAATGATGATGATGATGACCACGTGACGGTCCCACACCTTTCATCTGAGAGAGAAAATATTTACCTTTCATGACACTTAGGTTAGTTTTCAGATTTTCTCTTTCTCTCTCTCTCTCTCTCTCTCTCTCTCTCTCTCTCTCTCTCTCTCTCTCTCTCTCTTTCTCTTTCTGTCTGTACTCTCTGTCTGACTGTCTGTTTGTCTGCCTGATCGTTCTTTCTCTGTCTGTCTGTCTCCCCTGTCATTTTCTCTATTCCTTTGTCTCTCTCTTCTTCCCCCTCTCTCTCTCTCTAAAACCTATCATTATCACTCTGTATGGTCTATGTTCGTGTGTGTGTGTGTGTGTGTGTGTGTCCGTATGGCCAATTGATTTGTTTGCATGGAAAAGTAAAATACCAGAAAGTGAGCAAATGACAGTTCGCTTCATGTTTATGTTATTTGCGGACCAAATGCGTAATCATCTCTAATCAAACTGATCATAAATTATGAAATAGAAATTTTCACATATGCAAATAGCATGATTATTTCTATTCAAAGTGCCCTTCATCACCATCAATATCTTCCTCAGTCTTTACATCAATATGATCATCATAATTTATACACTTGAGCTTATTAAACAAAGAAACTAATAAGTAAAATGCATCTGATTCAGACAATTTGCTGCTGTTATTTTTTATTGTTGTTGTTTTTTTTATTCCATTGTATTTTGTATGATGCCCAGGTCTCTCACCCACGCGCTTCTTGTAGTTTTTTTTCTTTTCCTCCTCTGTCTTTCTTTATCCTCACTCAAGCGAGTTTGTGACAAGAGCGATGGTCGAAATTTCTTCATCGCTCGAATCGAATCACCGCCAGTCGCCATTTTGTTGAAGCAAGATCACGTCAAACTTTTAGAAAATGTATTGTTTAGATCTATCTATGATGAAACGATTCGAGAGTGTTAGAAAAGAAACTGGAAAAGTTCGCTCAAAATTTTAACTTATTATATCACCAAAAATTTTAGAGTGTCAAATTGGAAAAATTTTACGCACCGTTGAAACACCAAAGAAATTCAGAGATAGAATTTTAGAATACTTCAAATTCTCAAAAAAAAGGGGGAGGGGGGGGGGGGGATTTAGGAAAGTTATTAGACCCGTGTACACACCTAAAAGCTGTGAACGCAAGTTGTCACTGATCATCAGAGCTACAAAAGAATGCTCATTAATTAAACTAAATGGAAAATAAGTTGTTTAACAGGTTCGCACACGGCAGAGCGTCGTAAGTCGAGGACAATTAATCGTTCCTGAGAGGGCCGTCCTTGTTAGCCGGACATCCAATCAGGTCGCGGGGTAAATGCGCGAACTCATAGAGCCCGTGGGTGACACCTTTATTTTTTTTTAAATCCCAACATTGAATAATGACATTGGCGAGAGACAATCGCTAGTTCAATAATACACAAGCGTGCCAGTGGGCGTCACTTGGAGACTCGATCTTCAAAGAGTTTTAATTTATTTTATTTCTTTTTCCACACCAAAAGCGCCAATGAAAGAGCATTTTAAAGAAATCTGAAGTGAAACCGATTTGAATAACACACCGCTCGCTATCTGCACGTCGGAGGTACAAAATAAACATCTTTGATTATTTGTCATTTCGTTCTATCAAATCATCTGCAGGGTCTGGTATATTGTTATTTAGTCCAGTCATCATTAAAAAAAAACAACTCAAGTCCGTTCTGGTGGTTACAATGACATTTATTCTCATTTTCCATAACAATAATTATATGGCACGGTTTTAACAATAACATCAACCCCAGTAATCATGCAGATCTAAATGACAGTGGCCCGGTCTTAAAAGACCATGCAGGGTTAAATGAGGCCCTGGTTGTTGGTATACATTTTCCTTTTCTTCCTTCTTCCTTCGTCTTCTTATCACTTCTCTTTAGTTTCCGGCGCCGGCGGCAGCTTTCTTCAAGCACTATGTTCCAGTTTTGGGGTGGTGTTTTTTTGTTTGTTTGTTTCGTCACGTTCATCATTCCCGCCCTATTACATCTTACTTTTGAACATTTTCTTATGAAACTTTTATTTACTCAAAATCTATTAATCACCTCGTTTTGGGTTTGTTTTTGTTGTTGTTTTTTTTATTTCCCGCTTCGCTTTCTAAACAGAGTTCTTCTGTTTTGTTCTTCCCAACTTAAAAACACAAATTTTCGTTTAGTTCAACAAAAAACAAAAAAAAACTGTACATGTAGGCAAAGAATCAGATGTTCTTTGAAAGTTCTTATCTATAAATAAAAAAATAAATAAATAAATAAATAGATAAATAAATAAATAAATAAATCTCAGTAACCAATTTATCCTGGGTGTTACAGATTTGGGGTATACTAAATCATGGAATTTAGGTGTTCGACTGCATTTAATAAAATATCGAGAGGTTTTAGAAATTACTCTGCCATACCATGCCACATACACTAATAACCATTTCGAGTAAGTTATATCAAGGACCTTGTAGGGCCACAAATTTATTACTTAAAATTCCTAACAATTTCGTCTATCTTACATATCAAAAAGACAACATCAGCAGCACCAAATGAAACTAGTATAATACATAACTAGAAGTCTCCTCTAGGTTCTTAAAGATTAGAAAATCCATATCATTCTGAATCATTCACAATTTACTTAGTAATTATTTATCTTCAGAAATATAGTCTGCCTACTATCTCACAAATAATATTCTTATGTCTCAGACGACAATGTTAACTCAGTTAATTACTTATAAAGGATCAAACCGTCAAGACACACTGACGTAGTTAAGATAGATCTAGATCTGCTCTAGGATGGGCTGGCAATCCCCAGCCTCATCCAGACACATCAATTACAATTTACAAATGTGTATACCAGTCACTCATTCTAGATCTTAATTGCAAGTAAAATATTATGGTCTTGCATTCCTTTGGTAGCACTTCTACTGGAAAATTAGGGTCAGATTCACATCATCTCGAATCATTGTGAAGACACTTACGATTGGTTCCCTGAAACGATTTCAGGGAACTGGAGAAAATAGCTGTGGATTATTTCATTGTCTATCCAGGACATAGACATGCATTTAACAGTCTTATGGTTCTCTCTGGCTGAACCTTAGCCGACCGCCCTCGCAGATGGAAGGATCTACATGGAAGTGAAGTAACATAAAGATGTCTCCGCTTATCTTCTGCAAATCCCAGCGAACTGCTCAATTTTGATTGGTGCATCCATTTCGAGCTCAGCTCGCAGTCTATTAATAGCAACAGACAAAGTTACTCAACTATGTCAAAAGCGTTCGTAAAGTCTCTACACCCTCTACGTTTTATGTACGAATTTATTCACTCCTTATTCGCCCCGTCTTTCCCTGTTAAAGTACACCCAAACCACGGGGTCGAAAACTGCACCGTCACTGTTAATTTATCCATTCGTTCTATCTTGCCCCACTTTCTTTCCATCTCTACGAAAAAGCGTTACAAAAACAAACTGTCCACGGGAATAGTTCAAGGACGTTTGCACTGGCTAAAATCAATGATGCCATGAAATAAACAAACCCGTGACCCAGCACGGCAATTCAAATTCTAACCCTGACACTGGGCATTGTCGAATATTTCCGGCCTTTTAAGGGGACCTGTGGTATTTTACATTATAAATCATGGCTGAACGGTGAACACAACTCAATATTTTCCCTTTTTCACTTTGTAATAAAACTACAGTCCCGTAACAAACGCCTTTCCGGAAAGGTACATACGGCGAGATGATTTATGAATCAAGAGAAGTAACTGTTAAATATTTTATAGAGACAAGAATAATATTAGTCTCCCTTTCATGACACCGGTAAGACTAGAATCAGCATCAGCAAAGAGTTATGTATTTTTTTTAAATCAGATTTATTTATCTATTTATTTATTTATTTATTTATTTGTTTGTTTCTAGAACTTGTTAAACATAAAATAAACTCTCATATTCTTACATTCTTTTTTTTTTCTTTTTTGTCTTTGGTTTGTTCATACAAAACAAATGGTGGCACCACACATAAACACACTCACATGTTGAGAGAGAGAGGGAGAGAGAGAGAGAGAGAGACACACACAGAGAGAGAGAGAGAGAGAGAGAGAGAGAGAGAGACTCTAAAAACTAAAATTGGTGTCATGAAAGATAAAGACATTTCCTTTCAGTTGAACTTTCTTGGGACCATCACGTGGTGCTCTCATGGTGAAAGAAGAAATTCCAAAATATTTTAGAAAGAAAGCAAGAAAGAACAGAACAAAAAAAAAGAAAGGAGGAAAGAACAACTTCCGCCACAGACTCACTCTGACCAATACCAAACTCATTATGCAAGGGAAGTAACATAGTTAAATACAAATAAACATAGCATTTGTCCCCCTTCTAGGTCACATGCTAAAACATAAAATTAGCACAACGAATGAGTAACGGATTAATGGTCTTTATCACATTCACATAGCTCAGATCTTGCTCAGGATGTGCCAGTGAAGAAAAAAAAGAAACGTGGTTTAAAAATACGGTTATGGCCAGTGTTCGTAAGGAATGGTGAGCGTAACTAGTATGGAAAAGACGGGTTTCATCGACCTTGGATTGTCTCGTGATTCTAGAGGCAGATAACTTATTTCTCTGTCACTGTCGGTCAGTCAGTCTTTCCCCTTCCAACCTCTCTCTCTCTCTCTCTCTCTCTCTCTCTCTCTCTCTCTGTCTCTCTCTCTCTCTCTCTCTCTCTCTCTCTCTCTCTCTGTCTCTCTCTGTCTCTCTCTGTCTCTCTCTTTCTCTCTCTCTCTCTTCTCCAGCCACATCGTATAGAGGATGAATTACTTGACTTAAACCCTTGAACCCCGAGTGGGACATAGGTCGTCCACCAAGATCCTCCACCCCGCTCTGTCCTGAGCTGTGGAATTAATCTGGCCCCACGAGAGTCTCAGCATTTTTGTTTCGCCATTTATATACAGGATACTTTATTCTATTTTGTCTATTCTCTAGACATTCAGCAAATCATAATGAATGAACTCCAGGAAGAACAACAGTGGCAAAACAATTCAGTCAGAAAAACCACAAGGCAAAATATCATTTTCTTGTCAGATTTATTTATCCATTTAGTCATTCATTTTTAATTATTTATTTATTTATTTATTTATTTATTTATTTATTTATTTATTAAGGGATCTGATATTAAACATGAACTGAATTGCCGTCTTCTGTCATGGTGGTTTTTGTTTTTTTTTTGTTAATACAAAACAAATGGTCGCACAAATACATACACACGCAGAAGGATAAATATTTTTCCCTTCGGTTGAACGGGCTTGGGGCCGTCACGTGGTGCTCCATAGACATTTTGTAAACACTCAATTTGTAGGATTCTCTAGTGAAAAATAAACTTCAATAAATCAAGGCGTAGTACAAAATGATATTTTTATATGTCATAAATCATTTATGGCACCCACAATGTTTTTTTTAGTAAATCATGTAATCAGGCAACAATTTCGTTAGAAAATGTTCAGATAACTTATGTCTTTGTACAAGAAAATGCAGTGTTTGCGATAACTTTTCCTTTCCCCTGATTTAATCAGAGCGGCGCAGAAAATGTGAAAGGTTAAACTTTTGTTGAAACTAAAATGAGCATTAATTTTGTGCAATGTCCATATGAACTTCTTAAAAATTGACAATTTTTATTTAAACAAAAGTTCATTCAGAGTCTGTCTGGAGCATCGCATGACCTGATTAAATATATTTTGAACTTAAGACCTAGGTTCTTGTGTGTTAATGTGTTGGGTTGTTGGTTTATGAAAGGAATGAAAGAAAAAAGCGATAGAAAGAAGGAAAAAAATCAAATCAAAATGCGAAAAATAAATAAATAAATCAGAAATATGGAAAAAAAAAAAAAAAAGGCCAAGGTGAAAATATTTAAGAAACAAGGAGAGACCAGAAAAACAAATTAATCAAAATAATTAAGTGATCATCCAACTATCTGATGTCTAACTGACGATCTAATTAAACAACTAGACTATTTTGTCGCTGAAGTAGATTAGTAATGAACTATCGAGTTACAAACACCCTAAGGGTGTGAATTACAATTTTAAAAACTCAAGTTTACTAAAGAACTAAGTTATTTTACTAATTCACTATGTCAGTTATTAGTTTGCCAGCTTACCAATTAACTAACCAAACCATCAAAAACGAAATATCCTCCTCATCCCATTTTTTTTCTTAATTTATATATTTACAGAATAACTTTATAAACGAATTCATATATTAATTTTAATGGCCCACAAATTATCTCACGACTTATTTAATTAATAATCTCTTTCTTCTTGTACAAACTATTTTTTGTTGTTATTCTTCTACTTCTTGTTCTTTTATTTTTACTGAACGAGAGGATGGATATTCGTTAGTGAAAATTGTATAAAAATTGTTTGTAATTACCACTTTAAGATTATTTTTATAATCTTGAGTGGAATATTTATTTATTTGTTTATTTACGTATTTATGGCGACTCCCCGAACAGGAGATAATACCAAGAGTTTAACTGTTGCTTTTTTTCATTTCATAAACCAGAGAAATCTTAATTTTCAGAAATTTTCTACCTAAGAAAATGCTGACTAAGCTTCTCTTGTATTATTTCCGGGAAGTTTTGACTCTCATCTTTCCCATGAGACACATAACTAAAAAAATCTGCCAAACAAACAACCCCGTCCTCCTGGTCTACCATCAACACATGTTCACCTTCTTCCCCAAACAACTAATCAAAATATTATTACAAGGGCAATCATAACAATGCATGTCAAAGAATTTTAATCCCCATGTAGAAGCTGCAGTGGTCTCTCCGACCAGTGGCGGTCGTACCAGTGTCATCGTCATAGCTATTGTTTGGTGACTGCAGAAGCGTCCTCCTGTAGGGTGAGGCACGTGTCATATGTCTTTGATCTTCGCCGACAGTTGATTAGTTACTTGTACTCCATGTCCACCTCCCACCACCCGTCTTATCCTCAGAATGTTCTACACTATGATATCACGTGGTCTCTGTTTGACAAATTTCAATGGGCATTAAAGTCACGTGATCCTTCTGACGTCGCTGTTTCAAGCATCATTCTGATCTAAACTTCAGTTTGCATTTTGACCCTCGTCGAGTGTACACTACTTTTGAATCAAGAGTTCATTTCTCCAATATTTGATTCACGATTTCCTTGCGAGTTACTTATCAATTTCTCCACAAGCAGTATTTCAGCTAGTCAGCACTGACAACTGATTTCAGCATGGCAACCAGCGCTATACCTGATGTTCTGAAGGTATATGATTTTTTCATGGCCTGACTTCACCAATGACGACGTCATTGGTACCGGAATGACTGGGCAGGTTGTGAAAGCCTCTTCCAACACAGACCCAGATCTCCGTCGAGCTGTCAAGATTTTTCAACTATGTGATGGATCTGGGAGAGACATCTATAAGCGGGATGTGTGGAACTTTCGTCAGGAGGATCTCTTCTATACCGAAGTTGACATTTTGAAGATACTACATCACCGGAACGTGATGTCTATGCTGGTGCCAGTCAAATGTCCAACCTACATGGCAATAGTCATGGCGTACTGTGACAACGGCACCCTACATGACAAGATTCCGACACTCAACTCGACAACAAGCAGGAGATACTTTAGACAGGTAAGAATAAGTCATTTCTCTTTCTTTTTCTTCTGTCTTTGTATATTTCACCCTCCCTTCTAACTCTGCCACATAGTCCGTCTTCAGTCTTACCGCCGTATTTGTGTTTTATCAGTTTAAACTTGTTGTTTATGCGATGTTTTCTACCCTTTGGAGTTCCAAATGTTCATTTTTGTAACATTATCCGACATTGCGTATCTCCTATTCCTTTTTTCTGTTTTTTGCTTTTGGATGTGAAATTGATCTACAGCTATTGAAAGTTAGAGATTTAGCCATCACACTTTAAAATAAGAACAATAATAATACCAGTAATAAGGATGATAATGATAATAAGATAATAAGGGTGATAGTGATAACAGAACAAGAATTTCAAGTTCACCAAATCAAACTGAACAAAAAAAAAAATGATGACAACCTTTTTTGTTTCAAGGATTGACCAAATAGCAGTAAGGTTTGATGTAAAATATGTTCAGAAAATATGTATCAGACATAGAACATTTGGGGCAGATTTTGAGATGCTCCGTTGATATCTTGTAAAGAAATCGAAAAAATGGAAAAACACATTATAAGACGATGTTCATCGCCCTACTTTCTTCCTTTCTGAGCAAGTAAACATAGTAAGATTCGAAACGTAAGTCTGAGACAACACCACTGCTTGTGCAGAATTTAATTTTTCAAATGACCAAAAAAAATTGTAGTTGCAAATACATGTCAAAAGAAAAACAACGAAGTATTTAATACAAAGCTTTTGATTTGGTTTCTAAAAAAAAATTTCCATTTTTTATTTTTAGCATGTTATCATTACAGTTAGCATTAATTCATTTTTTCTCCTGAAATCTCCTTCGAATTTAAATAACATTTTAATTTGTGTTTCCAGACATTGTTTTGGATGTCATAAAGCAGTGTAATATGTTTGTTTATCCTGAACTGTTGCACAATGCTAGATTGTTGAATATTAAGTATAAAATTCAGGACTGTTTAGGCCTAAGCATCAGACTAATGACATCGGAAATTGAGTGTACTAGCGAGATTTTCCTCTCTCAACAGTTGGTGGTAAATGTAACCAACACCTGTAAATTCCACCACGGAGCATGTTCAGATATTTCATGTTGTCTCTATACATAATAAATATAATCTGTTTCATGATCAAAACTAAATGAGGAATTTTTTTAGAAAACAACTGGGCATTGATTGGGCATCCAAAGCCTTGCCTCATTGTCCGAAAGTTTAGGAGATATAATGCATTCATTGTTTCCATGTTTATTGGGAGTATTTTAATGGAGCTGATTTTTCATTTTTCAGTCGTGTGTATTTAGAAATTTATTCATTTTTTTTTCTTTTTAAGTGAGCAAAATTCCACAGGTGTTGATCGGTACAGAATTATGCCGTGTTATGTTTTGATAGCTTAAACAATGATTTTTATGGCATAATTTTTCTGTAAAACTTTCAAATAAATGTAGGGAATTTAATGTGGAATGTAGAAAGAAAGAAAAAAGGATTATCTCAAATCGCAATAGATCACGCTAGAAAAATGTATGTAATTAAGACAATTTTTTTCAACGCTACGTGCAAAGTTTCGATAGAATCAGTACATTTGGCAAACAAGTAAGATGTTGGTATTGGCCACAGAATGTCATCTTGTGTAGACAAAACTGATTTTCTTGCCTTCCTTTCTCAGCCAGATATTCATCTATGCTGCCAGTTTGAACCATCTTGAGTGTTCTCTTCAGAAAAATAAAATCCTCTAATACATTGTAAAATTTGATTGGATATGACAAAAACTGGACTAAAGGGTGAAATACATGCCTCTTTAAAAAATCAAAATAAAATATTTCTAACACGATTTCAAGAAAAATAGTTTAACTGGTGGCAGAAAAATGTCTGTTTGATATTGAAAGTAAATCTCAGTTTCCGTAGAAAATGACTTTTTTTGCCTTTTGGAGAGGTTTTCTCGGGAATCTGGCAATTCATCTTAAGCCTGATTTCACCAGATCCACTCACAAATAGTTTGAATGCCTTTTTCACCCTATTTTTGCGATTTTTTTTGTTTTGTTTTGCTGCCTTCAACTTCCAATGTTCTTTCATGATTATTAGATGTATTTGTTAAGCATGTCTATTATAATCTTATCATCATTTGATTTGATATTCATGTCTATCGTGTAGCCCTCTGGTTTCACATCTATGTCTCTATTGTTTGGTCATCAGGTGAGCAGGGCAGTCGAGTACATTCACGGCAAAAAAATATTCCATGCGGACATTAAACCTGAAAACGTGTTGATCAACAGCCAAGATGAAGCCATGTTGTCTGATTTTGGATTATCACACCAGCTACCAGATCATGATGCTAAGTTGGTGGTCAACTTTGGTACTCCAGCTTTCATGGCGCCTGAAACCTGGTCTGGAAAGGAGGTTAAGCCTTACAAGGTGAGGCCATGGAAGCAGTTATTGTTATTATTATTATTTATTGAAGGTCTCCCTCTTTCTCTCACTGTCCCTCTCTCTGTCTCCGTCTATCTGTCTGTCTGTCTGTCTGTCTGTCTTTCTGTCTGTCTGTCTCTCCCTCTCTCTCTCTCTCTCCCTCTGTTTCTCTCTGTCTCTCTCTCTCTCCCTCTCTCTCTCTCTCTCTCCTCTTTCTCTCTCTCTTTCTCTCTCTTTTTCAAAAAGTTGTCTTTGTAGTACATATAATATAATAAAAGATTAGCCGTTATGAAAAATACAGTACTTTTTAAAAGAGTTATAATGTCTCCTAGGAAGGATGAAAGTCATGGGCTTTTAAATCGACCATGTGCTAGGTTAAGACTGGCAGTAAGCAAATCTGTTATCTTACATCTTCAAAATTCACTACATTGAATTAAGAACGCCAAATGTTTCAGTCATGACTTAATTGAAGATATAGGACATACATTCCCGGTTAAGATCTTATTTATTTGCCATTCTCAAAAGAATAGGAAGTTCATTAAAAATAAAATTTGATATTCCACATTCGTACCATCGTTAAGACTATACTGAATATAACACTTGGAAATGCATATTAAAGCATAAAATCACATTCCTCGTGTACCCGAAGATTTGATGTAAAGAGAAAACAAATCTGACAACCAGATAACAAGTAATAATCTTGATACTGACCCTATCCTAGGTGGACCTATATGCTCTAGGGGTGACTTTATGGTGCATGACCCTGAAAAGAACGGCTTCCAAAGATGTGAACTATCTAGAGGAGGTAGACGAATGCGAAAGTAATATTCCAGTGGCACATTGGTGAGATCTTCCTCAATAATTATATCAATGGCTTCAAAACTGCACAATGTACAATATGCACTGTCTTATCAGTCAGTGACAGAATCTCTTACAGTTGATGACCTGAGAACAACAGCAACGTTAAGTCACAATTTTCTAAATTGTCTTCTAAAAAAAAAAAAAATATTATTGTCAGTTGACAAAGAACCACTCGGAAAGCGACCGATATTAGTAGCACTGACGAAAGAATTGCAGGACTTGGAGCTGAACTTGGTGTCTTTACAGTTTACTATCCCCAAATCAACACATAGGTCAAGTTCAAATGTTTGTTAATTGGTTTGTTGCCGTTTTCTCAAAATTATCTTATGTGACTTTACCATGGAATTGTTCTCCAGTCTTCAGTTATGAACATGTGAGTGTATGATTGATGTAAGGGACATTATTTTTACTGCAGAAATGAAGAAAACAAAGTTGTCACGAGTGGAGTGAGCGGGATTCAAGGATTACGGGGGCATGGAAGTGAGGGAATGACTCACGGGATAGTGAGGCTGCTCACCTATATTGACTTCTGTTAGTTAACGTTAAAGCGTGAAATGTTGTGAGTTTGGGGGTCGGCATGAGGCGAGAGCGCTGTACTGACAATCACTGCAAGTTAAGAGGTCCCAGGGGACAGACGTGAGATCAGAGCAGTCGGGAGATTGTTGTGTGTTTCCAGTGATGACTGGTAGGTTGAACTGTGATTTATAATTATGATGATTGATGTATTATATTCGCCTATGACCATGATGTAAATAAGTATATGTGAGGAATGTGGAAGTCAGTGATTACTGTGTATAGAAATGTGCGCCATGAGCGATAGATGTAAGTTAGGTTCATGGATTCGTAGCGAGAGTGAGTGCTGTGTGGTACGGTGGAGGTGTGTTACCGTAAGATGTGTGGTGAGTGAAAGGTGGACTAGTGTGTGTACGCTTCATGGTTTGTAATGAGGGGTGAAGTGGTTAGAAATGGTATGGTATTATACCAATGTAATGTTCTTCTTGTAGGTGCCGGGGTCGGGCAGAGACGCCACTCGCGGTGAGCGAACTAGCACAGGGGATAGGCCAGCATAGGGCCGAAGGCTACTCATAGGCCAGTGAAGTGAAGCTGTCGCGCAGGACAGTAGGAGCGCATGAGTCGTGGCAGTCTGGCCACAGACAGGGACGTTGTATAGAACTGTTAATGTGCTATTAAGATGTACTACTGTGATATTGATATACTACTGTGCTATTGAGATACTAATGTGAATTGAACTATTAATGTGCTATTGCCATGTTGAGGGGCTATTGGAATGTTACTGTGCCATTCCCACGTTGAGGTGCTATTGGAATGCTAATGTGTTATTGCACTAGGAAGGTGCTATTGAGAGACTGCGGTGCGAGTGAAATATTGTGCTATTAAGACATTGAGAGGAGAGGCTGAAGCCGAAGTGTCTTCAGAAAGTAATTACCGGGTTGTGGACCCGAGGAAGAGTGCATGTGGGAATAAGGCCGTTGGACGGTAGTTAAGTTCAATAATATAATGTATGTAATTGCACTTTATCTTTAGGTATAATAAATGTGTGAGTCTGATGGGTTGTTCTGTTAAGTGTTATACGTGTTCGTTCGTGATTGTTGTCCTGTTATAATTATTATATCTCCCAGTTTGGGATTTGTGACAAAAGTTGTGGACAATTTCACAAATTAAGAATTCCTTGTAAGACAAGTCCATTCGATATAGCTGATTTGATCAAAATCACAGTTGCTCTAACTAACTAAATCACATACATGGTAACTGACATATATATTTTAATGTGTCACAAAAACAAAACAAACTAACAAAAAAATTCAAAATTTAAGTTTTTACTTTTGAAAAAAAATGAAGTTTTTAGACTAACATAATTTTCCTCTTCAAGTTTATTATTTTGGAAACATTCAAACATATTTAGTTTTCAACATTTTGACGCGGAGAGTCGTTTTAGTTAGGGACTTTCTGGAAGGTTAGAAATCTCTCATTGGAAAGTCAAAGACAGTATGTTTTTATTTTTAATTCTTCATTTTCACCCCAGGTGTGTCCTAAATGATCTGCTTGACTCTGATCCCGACGAAAGACCCAACGCCACACAGGTACTTGAGGATATCTGAACAGCCAGGTTTTCTGTCACCTCTGCCTAGTTATATTCCGTCTTTCAGTTTCCCCTATCATCTTCTCCTCTCTTTCCTGTTTGTTTGCATGCATTTTCTATAACAAAATTACTAAAAACTCTGTACTAATTTTGATACCTTGTTATTAACCCTCTTTTTCTTTCTTACCTTTTTTTCTTTTTTCCTTCTGTTTCGTTTTGGGTTTGTTGTTTTTTTTTTCTTCTCTGGACTATTGGCGTTTGTTTCCTTCATGCAAATCGCAATTTTTTTTTGCACGCTAACTATTTATTTTTCACCACTAACTATCCTCTGTCATTTTTCCATCATTACTTGGTACATTTTATACAATATCGTTTTCTTTATGATTTAATTTTGTTACGAACTTCTAATACGACAATACATAATCTTAGAACGTCTGCAGTAGTATAGTTCAATTCACTGGCAAATATAATATTTTTAACATCGTTTAGCAATGGAAATTTTAATGAAATGAATTTGACTCTTAATCTTGTATTCGAAATTTAGAAGTTCGGCTTTAATTAATTATTAAGTTGGTTACATTAGGAAAGATTTGGTTTATTGGTTGTAGGCTTAATTATTTTGGATAAATATTTTACTTATCTAGCAAGTATTTTATGGTTTTGGAAGCTGGTTAAAAAATCAGTTAACCACACTTACCAAATGAGTTAATTAATAAATGATCCAGTTCATGAGTTAGTTAACTGATACTAATGAGTTTGGTTAATTGGTCGTAAAGCTATTAAGTCTTTCTACATAGGGAGCTGTTAGATAATGGGTAAGACAGTTAATTAATTAATAATTTGGATCATGAGTTAGTCAACGGATAACTTCATTGTTGTGATTAGCTGATTGTTTAATTAGTTCTTTACCCCTTTAAGGAGCTGGCTAACAAGTCTTTATCTCAAATGATTATACACTTAATTAATAAATGACTTAGTTCATGAGTTAGTTAATTGGTTACTTAATTTTGTTATTTGATGACTTGTTTCGCTAGTATTTTATCTGGCAGTTAATTAACAAATTATTAGACAGTTAGTAAGCGAGTTAATTAACAAATGATTTAGTTCATGAGTTAGTTAAATGATTGCTTCATCATTTTGATTAATTATTTGTTTCCATCGTCTTTAATCTGAGAGTTAATAGTTTTTATTTAATTAGTAAATGAGTTGATTAGGAAATGACTTAATTCTTGAGTTAGTTACTGATTACTCGATCATTAGTTTTATTAGTATGCTATCTATCTAAGAAGTTAATTAAACTAGTCGTGATTTAATTAGTAAGTCATTAAATTAATATGAGATTTAGATCATAAATTTGATGACTAAAAAAACATTAATGGGCGGGGGTAGGTGGATGGGTGGGATTATATATATTTTTTTTTTTATCTGTATTCTTATCTAAGTTAGTAGATTGCTTTAGTTCATTACTTCGTTAGCTTTCTATTTATTTAGTTGATTAAATCAATTGGGTATTTGATAAATTATGCCGCCTTTAAGTCATACAATTATGTGATCAGTTACTTAGTTACTTGATTAGTTAGAGAATCAGTCTGATGATTGGTGACCAGCCTTTCATTCTTCCTTTTTTGTTTTTTTTACCATTTTCTTTCTTTTTTCATATTTGTGATTTTTTTTTCTTTCCTTCTCTCTATCCTTTTTTTTCCCCTTCATTAATCAACACACTAACACACTAACACACTAATAGACTAATACACTAATACACTAACACCAAAAAAAAAAGACCCCGGAAGGTCAAAATACTTTTAATCAGGCCACATGGTGCTCCAGGCAGAATGAGAATGAACTTTTTTTTTTTTAATTGAACGGAACAAAAATGGACAGTTTTGAAATGAATAATACAGAAATGGCATTAATGATCATTTTACTTTCAGTACAAGTATAATCTGAGGTATTTTCAGGGGTGATTTTGCTAAATAGGGGGGGGGGGGGAGGGGGGAGGAAAGCTATTGTAAACACTGCATTTTTTTTCTGCAGAGAAATACGCTATTTGAACATTTCCTAAATAAACTATCTTCTGGTTACACTATTTGATTAAAAACAAAACAAAAAATAGTGCCTTAAACGATTTGGGATTTATAATTACATTTCTTTGTATTAAAAGTTCATTTATTGAAGTTCACTTTCCAACTGAGAGCCGTGCAAATTGAGTTTTTACAAAATGTCTATGGAGCACCACGTGACGGTACCAAGCCCGTTCAACTGAGAGGGGAAATATTTATCTTTCGTGATAAGAACATTATTTTTCAGATTCTCTCTCTCTCTCTCTCTCTCTCTCTCTCTCTCTCTCTCTCTCTCTATCTATCTATCTATCTATCTATCTATCTATCTATCTATCTATCTATCTATCTATCTATCTCTCTCTCTATCTCTCTCTCCCTCTATCTCTCACTCTCTCTCTCTCTCTCTCTCTCCCTCTTCCTCTTTCTCTACGTCATCTCTCTCTTTCGTATGTGTGTATGTATGTGTGTGTATTCTCCCTCTGTTTATCTGTCTGATCTTTCTTTCTCTGCCTGTCTGTCTCTCTCTCTCCCCCAAGCTTTCTCTCTTTTTCTAGCCCTCTATCTCCCCGTCTCTCTTTCTACTTTCTCTCATTCTGTGTGTGTCTGTGAGTGTGTATGTATATACATGTGTGTGTGTTTGTGTGTATGACCAATTGTTTGTATTAATGAAACAAACAAATTTGGCCTAACAAATGTGACACCCACGACACCAAGATGTGTAAAATAGACACAGGAACTGTGAACGCCAACTGTCGCTGACTATCCGAGCTAGGGAGAGTGTTCATTAAGTAAATGTGAAAAAAAGTTATTTGACGACTTCGCACATTGCAGAGCATCGTAGGTCTAGGACAATTTAACCGCTCCTGGGCGGGCCGTCCTTGTTAGCCGGTCATCAATCAGATCTCGGGAAAATGCTTCAACTCACTGAACGCGCAGGCAACATTTTTTTTAAAAATCTGAACATTGAATAATGACATCGGTAAGAGACAAACACTAGTTTAATAATAGGGCAGTGTGCCAGTTGTCGTCACATGGAGACTGGCAGTAAATACTGACATAGGTGAGAATGGAACCCCACATTTAAACGTACGTTATCTTGTCGACGACGTATTCACGCCAAACTCCGATGTGTAAGATGGCTTTAAAATTAGTTTTAAAATATCGCTGATTATCTGATACACATCATTCGACTTTGGAATGTTACGTTAGCCAAGGCTTGCTAGGTAGTATATCATAATTCAGAGAAAACTAAATAAAGGCCTCACATGTATTTCTCAAAGACCGTCGATCAACTTTCGTCTGGTATATCACTCATGGTCGACTAATAGGATAATTTTCGAATAATGTCAAAGACGAGGATAAGGACGAATAATCTGCCCGTGTGCACTTTACGCCCGTTAACGATACCTTGGCAGTTGAAAGTCGAGAAGAGCAGGTCAAACAATGCCACTGCCCGGGCAAAATTCTGAAGAAAAAAAACAATTAATCCCTACCACAGAATTAGAAAGAAGAACAAGGAAAGTGAGATGTAAATGCCAAGAGAAGCGAAACCTCCTAAAAAGAAGAGCTAAAACACAGATTTTATTTAGTTCTCTTTTTTTTAAATGCATAGTGTTTCCCCCTTCATAGAAACCTATCAATGGGGGCCACGGTGGTCTGGAAGCAGGGTGTTCGCCTTTAATGCCGAAGATTCCGGGTTCCATTCCCGGTAGGTGCAGGCATGTTGGAATGTTGTTGTTTTTTATCGGGGGGGGGGGGGGGACTCCCTGTCCCTGATCCTGTGGTAGGTAGGATTAATCACCTAGTCTTATCGGATAAGGACGAAACACTCGGAGGGCCCGTGTGCACGTTGGGCGCTTTCAAAATAACTTGACAACTGAAAGGAGCGGGCCCAACAAGGACGCTGCCCGGGCAAAATTCTAAAAAACTAATTCCTACCACAAAAACACACAGACACAAGAACAAGAAATATAAAAACAAGAAAAGTTGAGGTGTAAGTGCCAAGACGCAGGAACCTCCTAAAATAAAGACCTAAACACATAGAAACGCACCAAGCATGGAAAAGAGAGATTCAGAACAAATTTTGGGCTTGAAATTGGCTGAAGTTTATTACCATTGATTTGATCTCCTCCATCATCATCATCATTATCATCATCGTCATCACCATCATCGCCACCATCTTCATTATCACCATTATCATTATCATCATTGTTGTCACCATCACCAGCACCACCATTATCATCAGCATCATCACCATCGTCATCATCATCATCATTACAATCAACATTACCATCATTATCATCATCAGCACCATCATCAACGGAACCACCACCATCATCATCATTATCATCACCATCACATTCATCATTATCACCATCATGGTCACCATCTCACTCTTCGTTACCATTAATGAGTATCACCAGCCGCCCACTGTCTTTCACTTTCTCAGTTGTCCAGCTTACACCTTTCATCAGCCGGGGCTATGCCTTTCACGCTGATAGAATGCATTCACTCTATTGTGTCCATATATGCTAATATGTACTTTGGTGAAAAGAAATATATATGACAAACACATGTTTTATTAAATACAATCTCAGTAAAAGGAAGTCTTGGAAGTGTTCGTAAATATGAGAGAATTTTTAAAAAAGAAATGTTTAGGATGTTATGGCTCTACCAATATGAATCCCATTTTATGGAATATCTGTCTGTCTGTCTGTTTGTCTGTTTGCCTGTTTGTATGTCTATCTGTCTGTCTGTCCGTCCGTCCCTATGTCTTTCTGTCTGTCTGTCTGTCTGCCTGTCTGTCTGCCTGTTAAATGTCACATTCCACACACTATATAAAATTAAGTTAATTAAAGCCTGTTCCCACAGGACTTATTTATATTGGGGACGAGATGGTCTATGGGCAAGGTGCTCATCTCTCATGCCGAAGGTAGCGGGTTCAAATCCCGATCGGTGCAGGCATATTGGAATTTTGGGATTTTTATAATTTTTTTCCTATGGTAGGTAGAATCGAGCATCCAGTCTTCTCGGATAAGGAAGAAAAATTCGGAGAGTTCTTGTGCTCGTTGCGCACGTTAAAGATACCTTGGCAATTAGAAATCGTGAAGAGCAGACTGTACAAGGTCGCTGCCGGGGCAAAATTCTAAAAAAAAAAAAACGTATCCCTATCACAAAAGGAAAAATTAAACAAAAAATGTGAAGTGTCAATGCCAATGGCAGCGATCCTCCTAAAATAAACACCTAAACATGGAGAGTGTTTTTTTCTTTTTTGCGCTTGTTTTTGTCGAGATTTCTATCTCGAAAAGTGTTAACTCAAAAATACTCTTAGGTTAGGATACCTATAATACAACTAGAAAAATCCATTTTGAGAAGACTGCCATTATCGGCCAACATTATCGGTGGATAGTGCCCGTGTTTATTCGCTAGTATTGGTGTTGACTATATACATTTTTTTTTTTTATGGATTTATTCCCTATTATTGTTGTTGGATTAAACAAAAAATCAAACAGATTGATTCCTAACTAAAAAGATTTATTTAAAAGAAAATACTTGGCTGAGAATCAAGCGTCGGTCACCTGATTGAGAGGTGAAGATGCTAAATACTAGCCTGTCGCCGAACCTGTCTAACTATGAAGGAAATTTCCAAAATAAACATCACTAAACGAATTATCGGCGGATAAACGCTTCGTTTTCGAATGTCCCCTCGTGTTCAGTGCATGAGAAAGATAGGACAGAAAAAGCAAAGACGCTTGATAGGGACAGACTTTAAGTCTGGACTTCTCACACTAGCTCAGGTCTGAACCAAAGCCGTTTTGAGAGTCTGTAGTTGTTCATAGTTCAGTCTACCACTTTCAGGCAGACAAACAATATTCTTCTCATCCACGGCTCGCAACAAACACCTGGGCAGTTTGTGCCTCATTTTCTCTTCCACAAGAATGACTAGCAATCCCGGATTCCTGGGACTGACAGCATACGAGACAGTTTTCATTGTGAAGTACGCCCAATCATCAGAGTAGAGATATTCCTCAGAGATCACTAATAGTACTCGCCAACTTCGATTAACAGTATCCACAATGGACTCAGCAATGTCTGTAGCAGGAATTAAATCGCGGTCTTTTACATACGAAGTCATTCCTAAATCTCTTTCTATGAAGGTTCTTAGAAAATTGCAAGCCAGGACGGTATCTTGGTCAGAGTAACTGATATAAACACCCACTGGATACTGAGATGGCTTATGTAAAGCAAACTGGGGCGAAAATGTTTGAAGGATAACCGAAATAAGTTGGGTTTTAAATCGGGTGCAGAGGATATACACGACAAAAGCTAAACCCATTGATGTGGCTAGCAATAATGACGCTAGGAGAGATGTCTTGCCCACACACATTCTCCACAAGACCTGCACATCTTTGCGCGACAGGGTCGAAGTAAGCTCACCGGACTCGGTAAAACAACTGTAATTTCCTGAACTATCAAAGTGGATGGTACTTTCTTGCAGCCACTGGAGAAACTTCAGATGTGAGCAGTCACAAGACAATATATTTCCCTCCAGTTTAAGAGAGAAACCAGGAACCACCTCCGAGTGAGCGTCCAGAGAGATCATCACCTCCTCTGACAAATGTAAAATGGAATTCTGCCTGAGATCTAAGTTGCGGAGATTTGGCAGGTAGCTAAAATCAACTGGTATATTGTCAAATTTATTGTCCGCAAGGTTGAGACTCTCAAGAGCTTGATTACTTCTGAAAGAATCTTCAGCAAACAATTTCAAGGAATTTCCTGAGAGATCTAGCTGTCTCAGCGCAGTGAGTGGCTGGAATAATCGACCACTATATTCAATCATGAATTCGCTCTCCAGCCGCGCATTTTTCATACCGAGATACTCCAAGCTCTGAAAAAAATCAAAGAATGCCGGAGAAATCACTGAACAATTATTGAACGATATGTCCAAAAGCTTCAGATTGTGGAGACCCATAATACTTCCGACCAACTCACGGAGGCCATTGTCTGTTATGTGAAACTCTCTCAAGTTATCCGCTCCATGTAATAATATGTTCGTTTTTAGAGGGCCCGTATTGTCACTTATACTGTCCATTTTAAGAACCTTAAGATTCTGAGATACAGGAAAGATAAAATAACCCGTTTGTAGAATCTCATTCTCGCCGGCTAAAACTTTGAATTTGCTATCGACAAATCCGGATTTCCCTGGCAGCGATGTTGAGTTTAGGTCCTGCACAGAGCTGGTCGCATTCTGGAAGGAACGGTCATCACTGGACCACTTTTCACTTTGACTATGTGCTCCCACCCAAATGTTTCTCTGGCCAGAAAGGAAAACGTCGCAATCATCCAGTTTAGAACTTTCTCCACTGTTCACTGTGGACCACACTGGTGTCAAATCAGCTTTCCGTGGTTCTCCTAGGGATTTACATTCACCTAAATTTACATGCTGAATGGAAGGCATTCTCAAAAATTTAAATAAAACAGCCCGGTCGCCTATCAAGGGGTTACCAGAAAAATCTGCTGACTTCAAGCAAGATCTCCAAATTGGCCCAGTCAATGTATCACTCTCTATTACGTAAATCTTACTCTTTCTAAGGGTGAAATGTTCAACACAAATCTGAGAAAGATACCTGGTTTTGTGACTGTCGAGAATGCCGTCGCTTAATTGTTTGCCTCCTTTCGAGAAAGCAGATTTAGCAATATTGTCAAGTATCAAATAAGTCAAATTTCTATTCTGAAAAGCGTATAGACCTTCGAATGTTTCACTGAGACCTTGCCTGGATGTAATAAATTTGTAATTTTTTAAATATTTCATGTACTGAAAAGAACCTGGTTCTGTATGAACCAGATTGGGTGTAGATTCCACTTGTAAAGTCACTAATGGAATCGAAAGAAACTGCTGGAAACTGACATTTGTCATTTTGGTCACTCCTCCTGTCAGAAATAAACGGCGTAGATTAGTCACATTAGAAAAAGCAGAATTGAAATCTAGAATACCGTAGAATGTGTCTAAATATAATGTATCTAGTTTGTCCAAGCCTTGAAATAAATTGGTAGGAAACGAGCCAGATGTGTCAATATTCCCATTGTCAGCTAGATTGAGAATTCGCAAATTCTCTAAAGTCAGAAAGATCCCACTCGACCAGGGATGGCCGGTGGTTACCAACTTGTTATTTCGCAAGTCCAATATCTCAAGGCTATTGAGACCATCAAAGGAAAGTTGGTCAAGGTAGCGCAAACCATTGTTTCGAATTGTCATTGCCTTCAGATGAGTACACAGGTGAAAAGAGCGATTTGGGACGGCCTCGATTTCGTTCATGTCCAAATCAAGAATCTCCACGCCTACAGGCATTTGGTTAATGTTTATAGAACGAAGACCTAAATTCCTACAGTCCAATTTGCTTACATTTGAAAGTAGGTCAACGGAAAAGCGACATACGTCCAGCAAGTTTTTGTCTCCTTCCACTCGCTGGACTCCACCGTCAGTCCAGCAAATGCCCATAAAACAAGCAACAACGAGAAATGTCCATTCCATCATCTTCTGCAGCAGCAATTTTCCAGAGCCAGTCTGAAATGAAAGAGCACGTTTGTGTACAACTAATTCAACTATATTACCATGATAGAACTAATGTTCATATCTGTATTCTAATCATGGTAATTGTTTTTAATTTTTTTTTTGTTTGCTAAAGTTCTTAAATCTACTATTTTGTATAATAATTAATTTCTCTGCTGCAAATAACTCAGTTTTATTTCGTTCTTAATCTGGTTGTGGCTTTTACACGTTTTTGTGATCGTGCTGCTTATATCAACTCTATACCACAACAATTCTGGCATTTCCAATTTTTATTAAATTGGTAAGCACTGTTTCGCTATCATCGCTTGCAAAATGTTCAAACAAGCAGACGTTTAAGCAAAATTAAAAGATGGTTAAAAAACAACAATAACCATGATAAAAGTAGTAAGTCGCAAAGCATCATGTCAGTAACAAATGGGAAGAAAACCACACAATGAATTCTAAAAGATTTAAAATAAAGGAAACAACATAAGCCATTGGCCAGTAAGGACTTTCATCTGGCTTAAAAGAAAAACCTTCAAAACCTGAAAAACCTGCTAAAATAAACGAAAAAATGAATACGAATAAGCCACCTAAATGTGCTGCTCCTCAAAAGTTCAAACAGTGTAATAATACATGCGTAATTATTATGAAAATTGCCGTATCAGTTCTTACAGTGAATTAAAGAGAGAAAAGCATACAAGGCGTGACTTAGACAAGATGTAAATCTTGGCTACAGTCTTTGCCTCCGTTTTACAAACATCAAGTATTGAAATTGCAACTATCATTATTCGGCTGGTACGCACACATTAAAATTTATCATTGATATTATACATACCGACATAGTGAAGGAAACTTGTATTTGCGGGGATTCTCAAAACTTGAGTGACGCACACGCGTGAGGAGACTTGAATGTAGACTTGACTCGATAGGGTTCTTGCAGCTGTTTGGAAAAAAATAAGACGTAAATCAAAAAGTGCCAATCGTCAGAATGGGTAAATACTATGAGTTTGAGGAAAGTACGAGACTTGACGTGAAAAGTGCTTTTTTTCTGATGTCAGGAAAGATCACCCTGCTCTGTATATTTTTCGGTTTGCCAACTTAAATACAATGTTTATTTGTGTGTGTGTATGTGTGTGTGTGAACGAGATAGATAGATAGATAGATAGATAGATAGATAGATAGATAGATAGATAGATAGATAGATAGATAGATAGATAGATAGATAGATAGATAGATAGATAGATAGATAGATAGACAGACAGACAGACAGATAGATAGACAGACAGACAGACAGACAGACAGACAGACAGACAGACAGACAGACAGACAGACAGACAGACAGACAGACAGACAGACAGACAGATAGATAGATAGATAGATAGATAGATAGATAGATAGATAGATAGATAGATAGATAGATAGATAGATAGCCAGGGAGAGAAGGATCATCAGGGGGGGACTTTTACAATATCCCCAACATCCCAAACCCTGACATCTGGAGAGGGACCCCTTAAAGAACCTTTATTATATGACCGCTGGAGAGGAACCCCCTAAAGAACCTTTATTATTTTACCATAACTTAACAGTTAGATAGGGACACTCTTAAAGAATTTAAGGTATTAAGTAGACAGCTATTATAATTAACATGATATAGATCTAATAGATTGTCTGAAAAGGGACACCATTTCTTAACATATATAGAGAGACCTATATCTAGATCTATCTGGTTTGAGATTTGTTACCTAATTCATGATATAATTTTGTAAGGTTGTGATTTCAGATCTAGATCTATAGTCTAGATCTGGAGACAGATAGGTGATATCCATTGTGTACTAATATCACTTTTTTGCTTGAATTTCATATGATGTCCGGATCATCCCATTGACCCGACGATAACAGAGAGGGACAACAACCACCATAGATCTGTCTACCTGTGACTGAAAACGAAAATGTGGACTTGGGAATGAGACCTATGGATCGAGGAAATCAACATCTAAATTCCTAAACAAGTTAAGTGAAACATCCGAGTGCCATTTTTGAGGAGGTTGAGGTGCTTTCCTTCCTCATTATTTACAGGCTTTTTATCTTTTTGCATGTTCAGTTTAGTTTAGCGGGAGGTTGGCAGGGATTGCGATAGAGCACGTCTGCTTTGCCAAGGGGTGTTTTTGAGCATCATTGAGCGATATATAACTCGGGCTGACCTGCTCTACCGTGAATAATTCTATAGGGATCCGTTTATTCGTATAGATTGTGACGTTCTTTGCTTCCTTCCATTTCTTTAGGAAGATGTCTCTCCTGTCTTCTTCTTAAACTATCTTGTACATAAGTTAGGACTTGTAGGGTCTGTTATCGTTCGTCTTGCTTGTTAGTCTAGCGTTTTGTTGTAATTTATCGTTCTTTCTGTTAGTCTTGCGTCTTGTTTGTAATGTATTACCTTTCTATCCATTCGTTATCTAATATTTATCTTTCTTGCTTACATTTATTTTTTTTTGATTGCATATTTCCATTCATTCACGTGTTTTGACACGTTGAGCGGTTTTTAGAGGTAACTTTGCTTGGTGAGAGGGAACAGTTATTAAGCATTAGCCCTCTTGTGACTACGCTGTTTAGGTGACAACTATTACTGAATTGTTGGAATCCGTGCAGTGAGTACACTGTCAGTTTTTGGTAATTATTGATTTATACCGATCTCCTCTTTAAATTGACAGGCTCCCGAGAGGACAGTATTAGGCTGTTTAGGGAGGTGACCATTTTGTGTAGTGATGTGTGGTGAATATTGGTGTTATTTTCGGCTGTGCGGCCGCCCGAGGAGCAAAGAGTTTATTGTCTCATGGGACTTGTTCGTATCAGTATTGAGGTTATGTCATTATAAAAGACACGTGGTATAGTGAGAGAGAGAGTGGATTATATTTTTTGCAGTGAGTAACAGAGATTGATGACACTGCTTTGTTGAGAGAGAGAGAGAGATATCTTTGACAGTGGTAACTTAGAACACTGATTCGTCGCGTTGAGAGAGAGATAATTTTGGCAGTGGTAACAGAGGACACTGCGTGGTCGCGTTTTAAGAAGTTGTGAAGAAGAGTGGAGTTGTTTTTTTTATACAACCGATTATGTCTTAGGCTGTCCGCGTTCCGTGGACCAGCTAACGTAATACCAGATATGACTATATACCGAGATGGCTGTGACACTTGACGTGTCCATAGTTTGCGTAGAGAAAAGGCGCATTAGATTAACAAGCACTCGCCTCGTGGCACCTCATCTATACCGGATTCGATACAGAGATTAAATAAATTAAATCATATTGTTATTGAATTGAGAAAGTTCTATAATTGTTGCATTTAAGGCAGCATCACGCGAATGTGGAATGTAAACGTTAAGCTAATTAACTTTTCGCCGTTTTGGTTGTTTCGGCTTCATTATACTAAAAATTCGTTGTAAAATGTAAGACAGACCAAAAATTTCATTACTCTGTTAAAGAGTCTGTCTTGTATTGGGGTTGGATAGCTCTTTTCCGCCTCATTTCTGGACGGTGGATGTATTCACATTATATTGTTCACTGATTTATGAACAATTTTTACATCCTTTCTTGTGAATATCCTCTTTCCACCAGCGTCATTCCAGACTGTGACCTGAGCTACAGACAAACCTGACGCGCCTTGTCTGCGGGTCAATGAGATGGAGATATGGCAAACCAAGCAAACCAGAGCTACTGCTGCCATAGGATGCCACAATACTTTAATTAATAATATATTGTTTGTGAATGTGCATACATGTATCAATTATGTGTGTTGACTAAATAATTATGAGCATGTTTCTTCAGTGAGGCGTGACTGTGTGAATATGGTTATACTTTAATTCAGGAGTATACAGTGAGATAATTATTATTATTATATATTATGTTCATGAGAAGTGTGATTGAATGAAGTGACAATATATTTCGATAGATTAGATTCTACAGAACGTTGCATCAACAAATTGTGTAGTTTGTGTCCATCCACTCGGCACGTTCTTAGTTAAATTTTTTTTTTTCTTCTTAATCTTAGAGCTGACTGTTCTACGCTAGTACTTGAGCCCCACCACAATGACTTTGGAGTTTCTTAGATCTTATCGTGTAAATTTATTTTTTTTAATTTCCACTGGGGTGGAGGATGTGTCAAGATCACATTGTCTCATAAATGCCGTGCTAGGTCACGAATTCAGTGTGTCAATTTTTTACGCTCTTGTTAATTATAACCAGCGTAATTTGTCCTTGAGCTGTTCTCGTGAACAGTTTGTTTTGAAACACTTTTTTCTTATAGATGGAGAGAAGGTGGGGCGAGATAGAATAAATGTATAGCTAGGAATGACAGAGCAGTTCCCGACCCCGTGATAAACAGTAGTATGCTAATAAATTATAATATAGGTAAAAGGGCTAACCAATGAGGGTTAGCGGAAGGATCGCGATGCAGCGCAATCCGTGCGGGCAGCACTTCTTAATTTCACTCCGTACAGATTGCTCCATCTGTGAAGGTCTCAGCGCAGATCCCGCTTGAGTGGGTCCAGTTATAACGAACAGCATGGCTAGATGACAATCTTGTCATTACCCATATGGCTCAATTGAACATGACACCGCTTTTATCTACTGTTTCTGGCCTTAGCACCAGAACAATCGTAAGTAAGATCTGACCGAAGCTCGTGATGATTGACAGTGAATAGCCAGGCGAAAAGCATGATAAATATCCGTGGGAGAGGCATGACGAATCTACCTCGGAGTGCTTGCCAGTGAATGCAGAATGCAAAGTTAAACTGATCTAGAGCTGCATATTGTATTATTGTGTGAAATACATAACTGTGAATTGTGATTGAATTGTCTGGGTGAGGCTGGGAGATACCAGCCCATCCTAGAGTTATATCTCTGTACTTAACTGGGCCGACGTCACTTTGTCGTTGACGGGCTCGACCTATTATAAGTTTAGGCAGAAATATCGGATATGACATTATGTATCCAGAGACTGTAATTGCCATACAGTAAGCAATCTAGATCTTAGATATATATAGAAATAGTTAATTAGATAATTAGCGAGCACAGAAGTTAAATGATATTATAGGAAATGTAGAGCTAGACTTAGAATGAAGTATTATTGATTATGGATTTGATGCTGCTGATATTTATCCTTATTACATAAATAGATTTAGTCGAAATTGTTAGTGTACTTAACGTAATAAAATGTGACCCTGCAGGTCTGATTAATTGAAACTTACTCAGATTGTTCTTTAGTATTTGGCATGGTATGGAAGTTAGATTTTAGATTGAATAAATAATAAATAATAAAACTCTCGATTATAAAAATGCAGTCGAACTAACACCCCAACACAACATCTATAAAATCAGGATGGGATTCTGACATCGGGAGGGCACACCCTTCCTGATTTGTGAATCCTGATCCCTGACATCAGGGGGGGGGGGGGGACTTTTACAATATCCCCAACATCCCACACCCTGACAAAGAAGAAAGAGAGGGAACAAGCCAGGGAGAGAAAGGGAGAGAGAGAGAGAAACTTTTAAAAAGTGCCGTTATTTCTGTCCCATTTAGCTTTTAAGCTCTTCATCATTAAAATTTAGACTTCAGACTACCAGCTACGAAAACCACTGTTGTAGGAAAAGTAAAACAAGCAAGTCAACAGGTGAACAAGGTATTCTGAATTGAAAGATGACGCGGGGGAAAAAGTGGTAAAGGACAAAAGCATTCAGGATAGAAACATTTTTTTTTTTTGTATTGTTTTAAAAATTTCATATTTGATGATCCTTCCATTGCAACACTACTGACAGAAGGAAACAGACTGGCAACTGAAGATCTAGGAACTTTATAATCGTGTCATGATAGAAAAGATACTAAATCTTTAAACGATGATAGCTGTTGCTTTGCATACCTGGCGATATCTAAATCATGGATCTTTAAGTGCCTCGGCTGTGCAATGAAATATCCACCACGTATACACAATGCCTATGAACCCTATCGTAACCGCTGGTCCTTTACTCCATAGTGGAGCATGTACTTTTTATTTAGTCAGGTCTGTTTTACATCGGTTTTAGAGAGGTGATTCATGATTTTGATCTAACCTCGACCATTGGCCAGAATGAATAAAGTCCGCCTCACTCATTCGTGTGCGTGAAAACTGTCTGGAGTTAACTGGGGGGGGGAAAGAACACTCGAGCACTGAGTCAAAACAGATGACGACCACACGAGAAGAAAGTCAGTACACACAAAATGCGAGTTTTACGGTCAACCTCCCTCAGCTCATAGCTAATATCTTTAGTTCTGTTCCTCTCATACTGAATAAATGAAAAACAACCGTTGACCAGCCAGAGGAGCAAATTTCGATAACACATCTTCTTTTCAACCCATGAACTTTTGAACTTTAGGTTGCGAATTTCTCCAAGCCTTCATCTTGTGACAACTGACCTTTCGCCCTCTGTAGTCTTCAGATTCAAAACAGACTTTTGTCTCCGCCCGCCACCAATCTTAGAGAGACAAGTATGGAGTTAGGCGACGCCTCGCTCCATTGTAGGTCTATATTTTAACAGGTTAGCTGCTCTCGGCATTTACACCTCGCTGTTTCTTGTTGTTCTTTGGTTTTTCTGTGTTGAGTTCTTGTTGACTTCTTCTGGCTGGCTTTCTTGGCTCTCAAAAGGGCTCCCATTTGGGTTTTCTTGTTCTTCTTTCGTCTTTCTTTCTTTGTCTCTCTGTCGTTCTTTGTTTCAGCTTCTCGCCCTCAAAAGGGCTCTACTTCGACGTGCTTTCTTCTTTATGTTTTGGGCTGGCGCCAAAGAAAAAGGCTTAAGAGAGTAGGACAGATTCCTCTCGTGGTGTTTCCACGTTTATGTTTGTGTTTTGTTTGTGTATTGTGTAGTTGACCCCGTCCTGGATCAGTGCGAGGAGACCGCCCTCACCCTTATAGTGGGGATTGTCTCATCGGACGATCTGGAAGCCCAGCATCCGGAAATTGCTGCTTTTATTTGGTTTGGATTCCTGCAGGAGTAAAATGTTTATGTTGTTCTCCTGTAGGAAGAGCCTTACTTCTTGTTTGTTCCGGGAGCCTTGAGCATTCCAGTGGGCAATTTTAACATTCTTTTTTGTTTGCCATCATGTTGGCGGGGCTTTGGTCTATTTCTGTAGGGGGTCGCATCCGCCTCTGTTTCCTGTGCTGTTGTTTCTGTGATGAATTTGTCTAATTTGCTATTTATTGCGAAAATGAGTCTCTTTAAATCTTCTAAATTTTATTTTGTTTGTTGTTCTAATTGGCTCGTTCCTTTGGTTTCTCGGGAGCCTCAATCCTAGTGCTGTTTGGCCCCCCACTATTGGCTCATTCATATGAGGTCCTTTAGTTTCTTGGGGACCTCAGCCTAGTGTTGTTGGCCCCGCTATTGGCTCATTCTCGTGTCTGCATGTAATAATGTTTTATTTGGTCTGTGGCGTGTGTTGATTGTTTGGCTTTTGTATGTGTTTGTCTAGCTCTTGACTGACGACTCGGGGGATTGTTGTTTCTATTGTTTCTTGTTGCTGTGTTTGTTGTGGTGTTGATTTGGTTGCTGTTTGTCTTGTTGGTGTTGGTAGGGTGGAGAGAAGCGGGGGGGGGGGCGTTGGGGAGAAACGGTGTTTATTTCCCTTTGTCACCCAGGCATTGTTGTGTCCCCTTTCAAGGCCCTTGTTTACCGTCGATTGTTTTTTATTAAAAGAGTTTACTAGGTTATCTATAGTTCGTTCACTGAGGCGTGATCACGGTTTAGTTGGATTTTCTCAGCTATTATGAAATACAGTGTCCTGAATTTTTGCCTGCAGTCTTACATTTATCATGACACTACAAATCTTGAATTTGAAGTCTATGCACAGCACCGTTCTTTGAAAGCGGCGAATTCCTTTGATCTTTTCTCTGTTTTCAATTTAATAGGCCCCAAATTTATAGATGTTTACAGTATACGTGTGTTCCTACATGAGCTGTCACTTCTCGCCTCTGTGTAGTTGATTTAATTTCCTAAACCGCAACAATTTGTGGTGTATTTGCTTTACACGTAAATGCATTTATTGTTCCTTTCCTGTAAGATAAAGCTACTACAGATTCATTGCTTATCTATTGAAAACAGCCTTCTAGTTATGCTAAACGGTAACATCCTATGAAAGATAAAGTTTGTATAGCTAGGCTTTCCAATCTGTAATAAGTGGTGAGAAATATACATATCGAGATATGACCACACTTTCCTCTCTTGAATCCCTGTCATTGCAAGAGCATGGCCTTGTGGGTACAATGGTCAGGCTGCGGACTTGGGTCAAACTTAGGCCCATTAGAAAGGTTAGCCCTAAAAAGGTTTCTTTTTTGGTTTCAAAACAGGCAAGAGCTTGTCCACGCTTTTAATGTTTTATCATCTCAGTCGCTTTCTGAGTAGGATGTCTTCATTGGATTGATGAAAATATTCGGTTGAATAAAATGGAGGCCCTCGTTTTACCAGTATACTTCCTCCAACCGCAATACTTGGTCCTCGGACTTGGAGAAAAATTTTAGTGCCGCATGAGTTAGATTTTGGATGTCACACAGTTGGAAAGTCTTGTTCTCCAATGTTCCGCATCGTATTGATTTTGATGTTTAAATCCATGATCAAGGGAATTCTGAAATTGAAAGATCTCAGATAACGCCTCTGACCTCTGCGTTGGCCTACCTTTGAACAATCACCAGAGTTTGTTTTTAAACTCACTTTAATCCCGTGCTATACCCGGCTATACCACATTAATATTTTTAGTGGGGCCCAAAACGATGTGTTAAATTATTACAGTAAACCGCCTAAATGTTTATCCTTGTCGGTGCTCTCTTTATTTAAATACCGCAAATGAGCAAACTCAAAAACTACTTGAATATTCGGGGGGGGGGGGGGAGGGAATCTGGGTTAGGGTCATCACAAATCTAAGACACCATACCGAATTACATTCAAATATCATCGCCGGTTGCAACGCTACGAGCAGTTATCTGTGATCATGCCTCGGTGAACCGACTATAGTTCTATTTTTGACACGGGGGTATTTTTATTTGTTTTGCAGTTGTGTGTCTTGTGGCCTAATTTGTTGCAGTGCTTGCATTTGTCTCGTCTGGGCTTGTATGTTTGTGTGTGTATTTTCCGCCCCTCCCCGTCTCTCAAAATGATGTCTCCCCCCCCCCCCCCCCCGTATATTAATAGAAGAGTGTTTGTTTCTCGGCCTCATCGAATTAGCTGTTCGACATTTGTTTGTTTTTCTATTTGTTGTTTTGTTATTTTTGGGTCTTTAACAATAATTTTCTGATTGATTCGCCGAGTGTTTATGTCTGTGGTTGTATTGTTTGAGCCTTTAATGTATTTCTTTGGCAGCGTCTCGTTCACAGGAGAGACTGACTGAAGTTTGGCATCACTAGTTCAGCGGGTCAAAACTGTCGGCTGGGGGGGAAAAAGAGACCTCATGCACTGACTGACGCAAAGGAGGCTCGACTGGACTCACTGTTTACTACTCCACCAGTTTTACCCCAAAACCTGTTTTTAACCTTGACCTCCGACAACTGTCCTGATCACGCCCGGCAGGATGTTCAGAGTGATTTGGACCTTTGCGTCCATGACTCCAAAACTTAAAATATGAACCACAATTTTTATTTAAGTTTAGTAAGTGGATATTGAACAAGGGGCCAGCTATATCGCATACCACATACGGGGTTTAAGCGATAACTGAACCACCTAACTGATCTAAGATGATACGTTGGTCTTGTGGCAAGGTGTTCGCCTCTCATGCCGAGGGCACCGGGTTCGATCTCCGGTCGGTGCAGGCATGTTGGAAAAATTCCAGTCCCCATTCCTATGGTATGTAGGATCGAACACCTAATCTTCTTGGATAAGGACGAAAAACCCTAAAGGCCCGTGTGCATGTTGCGTACGTTGACCTTGGCAGTTGAAAGTCGAGAAGAGCAGGCCGAACAAGGCCGCTACCCTGGTAAAATCCTATTTAAAAAAAAAAATAATAATCCCTACCACAAAAATAAAGCACAGAAACAAGAACAAAGAAAATAAAAACACGAAAAATGAGGTGTAAATACCAAGAGCAACGAAGAACCTCCTAAAATAGAGGCCTAAACAGATAACTGATCCCCTGGTCTCATGTAAGCTTTTAATTTAGTTGGCTTCACAACTCTTTCTCCCCTCCATTCCCCGCGATGCCAGAGTATGACTGGACACTAATACGGCAAGCGTCCACGGAAAGGCTTTTACGATGTTCTGAAACGTTCAGTACAATGTGGCATGGAGTATTTTCACCGTTTCATTTGAAACATAATTATTTGACTATAATTTATTATGTCCCCAAAACATACTTACTAATTAACTCTCCATCTTTCAAACCCTTTTTAAATTTTTTTAAAATTCATTACCAGAATTGGAAAGCTTACATACACATCCCACCCCCCTCCGCATCACCCCCACCCCACACCCATGTGCATTATACGGTGGGAGAACCACATAACTACTATTTTTCCAAATGTACTAAACTTACCGGTGGCCCCTGTTAAGACTTACCATAATGACACAAGTCTTAGTCTCTATTAGCTAAAAGATTTTGAAACCTACCTTTTATGTTCCTATCCCAGGCTCTTAGTATATAGGGAGATTCAGTACATCTGGGTTTTACCAGGTTGTCGAAATACAGAGTGTGGAGGCCGTAGGGGTGGCGGGCTGACTGACTTGTGTATATCAACACTGCACTAGTGGTAACTGGTGTGGAACATTACGTGCCCGGATACTGTGTGAAAGGTTAAGGTCACCATGAACTCTTTCTGTTTGTCTCTCCCTTTCTATTTCTCTGTCCCTCCCCTCTTTTTCTCTCTCTGTACGGGTACATGAATGTGTATATGCTGTAGTTGCAGTAGGAGGTACAATAGCAAACCGGCCACAGACAATCATAATTTTCTCGCTGATATTGTCAGTGCACTACATTACATCCCTACAGATTAACGTGTATTTCGAAAATCACAAAAGTAATTATCGTGATTTGAATTCCCCCCCCCCCAACCCCCCCCCCCCAAAAAAATTTAGAGAAAAAGCCAGAGAAGATTGGCAGTCATGTTTTTGATTTGCGTAACATCCTGTTTAAGCCCAAGTACACCCCAGGGCATTTTGATCTGCCGGTGCCCGATGGTGATGTCATGTGATTGCCCTTCAATAAGATACGACCGGGTTGGCCAGCGCGCTAGGTGGCTTTCAAATACAATGTCGTGGCGACCGTCGCCTTCCAACTTATTCATCGATCAAAACGGGTCAGTGCGCCTTTGGCAAGCAATGGCTGCTGTCAAATCCACATGAGAAGAAAGAGGTGGCAAAAAAAACAAAACATTGTAATTTGCAAAACATTACGGGTGTGGACAGACAGATACATGAAGACATTACAAATAGAACATGAATGGAAAACAAATTTGTCAAATGAGGTCCAGCATTAAAGAGAGAGGCCAATATTTTGTAGTTTGTAGGAACGGTTGCGTTTTGTTGAGTATTTGCAGACTGGTTTTTTGTTGTTGTTGTTGGTTTTTTTGGCCAACTCTCATCTTACACCTAGCCCTACTGTGACTCGCCGCTCATCGGTTTCAAGTTGACAAATCCACATTGGCTGTGGCATGCAAGCCAGAAGACAGCAAGGCTATTTAAAATGAAACTGAAATATCCGTGTTCTACTTGCCAGAGAGTCTCAAACACGAGAGAGACACTTTGCTGCCGGGGGAGGAACTACAAATCTAGAGAAACGAATTACAAATATATAGGGAGGCATTACAAATCTAGTGAGAGAAATAGTACAAATCTAGAGAAAGGAATGTTATATCTATAGACGAGGAATTTTAGCCGAGTGGTGGGGGATGGGGTGGAGGGTGGGGGGGGGGAAGGCTAATCAAATACGTGGAGACGCATTACGATCCTTTGAAGTAAACGTTTCTTTTTCCATTCGTTTGCAATTAATACAGAAATTTAGTTTTATAAATTGTTTCAATAATTACCACTATAAAGATCTAATAGTGAAAAATTGTGTTATAAGATGACAATTTCAAATGGGGGAAGTACTGAGGAAACAGGACGGCAAGGAGAGGAAAGGATATAAGATAAGATGTGATAAGATTTCATTATCTCATGAGGAAATTCACTTCCGTAGAGGTTTTAAGAGCACAAACTGTTACACGGTATGCGCATCTAACGCATCATCACATAAACATATCATAACTCACAACAGGTTTATTATATGACGTAACATGACATGGAACCTTGGTAAAATATGGCACACATCTAGTTGTAATGCCTTGTTGAGGCAAACTGCGGAGAGCAGAAACGAGCTTCTTTATGACTGTGGCCTTAGAGTATGAAACCCTCTCGACATGACTGAGCATCAAAAGTATTATTTTTTTTGTTTGTATATTGTGAGATTTCCGGGCCATCTGATTTGTTTTTATGAAATCTAACAAGTTGTTTTACTGACTTGTGATACCGTCGTGACAGGATTGTTTCGGCTTGTATTTGGGTATTTTATTTGTATCAAACAATTTATAAAGTTCTTGCCATTTGAAGTCTCCTTAACCTTCAACTGTGCTGCACTATACACACAGATGGGGAAAGAGAGAGAAAGAGAAAGAGAGAGAGAGAGAGAGAAAGAGAAAGGTAACTGTCAGCCACATATTAACAGACTGTGTGGATACGTGTATATCCGAAGAAGGCACTATGCCTGCGGATCCATGAAATAATTATTTTCTGACACGGACCCGCAGCGCATCTTGTCATTTCTGAAAGAGGTCAAACTCTACAAGTTGATTTAACAGACTTTTATCACATTTACGAAATTCTATAATCATACTTTACAGCACGAGCCTTTTTCCGTTAGATTTTTTAACACCACTTTTATTTGGTCTTACCTATAGGTATCTAAGGGCTGAAAGCTAACCCAAAGCGACTACTACTAATATTTCCTGCTGCACCCACTGGCAAGTGCTTAGGGCAGCAACAAAAGCTCTCCAGCGCCGTCTGTCCTGTGCCATCTTTTCGAGACTTCCCCAAGAGTGATTGAAGGATTTCATTTCTGCCTCGAACGTTTTCCGCCAGGTAGCCTTAGGTCTGCCTCTCTTTGCGATGATGTTGACAATTTCTTCTTGCTTGCATTAATAGTTCTTGATTAGAAATTCTATTTGGCCAAAAAGATGCGGAGAATCCTACGAAGACACGTGGTGTGGAAGAAAGACAACTTGGCCAGGTCACCCTCTTTCATTCGCCAACACTCTGATCCATACAGGAGTGTGGATAGGACACAGCTTTGGTACAGCCTGATCTTCGTGTTGATGCCGTATTGTGTCGATTTCCAGATGTTGCTCATACTTTGAAAGACGGCTTTTGCGAGATAATGAAAAAATTGTGAGAGGCGCAAAATGGCCATTATCGTGCCGATGAGCCGTTAAACCCAAAGTCAAACTCAAATCCAAGGTCTATATCAAATAAACACATGACCCAGTATTACATGCATTATTGAATCTATTTTCCTATTATCTCTTGGGTTTTCTTGTAAATGTCACTGACTGTAAAAAAATGTCAGAAACTTTTCTTTCTTCTTTCCGTCTGTCTCATTCATTCTTTCTTCCTTCTTCAACGTTGCCAAAATACATTAAATGTACTATGTATAATGATGTATGTATTCAGCTGCACCAATGATTCCCGGGCCCAGCCATTGTTTCAGGGAGGGGACATGTTGGTCTAGAGGCAAGATGCTCGCCTCAATCCCAAACTGGTACCAGGTTCGATTCCCGGTTGGTGCAGGCATGTTGGAATAGGGAGGGGGGGGATTCCTGCCGCTGGTTCTATGATAGGTAGGATCGAGCACCTAGTCTTCTTGGATAAGGACCAAGAACTCGGATGACCCCCGTCACATTGACGATACCTCGGTAGTTTCAAGTCGAGTAGAGCACGCCTCACTAGGCCGCTGCTGCGAGTCAACATCTTTCTAAACATTAATTCCTGCCACAAAAACCTACACAAATAAGAACAAGAAAAATAAAAACAAACAGAGAGGTGCAAATGCCAAGGCCAGAAATCCTACCAAAAAAAAAAAGACCTTAACGGGGGGGGGGGGAGGGAGCTACGAGAGAGATTGTACCCACACCGACCGCCCCTCCCCCCCCCCCCCCACACACATACACACACGGCGTGTGAAAAACGAACATTGGCAGAGGGTTGATTTCTGATGATAGTACACACGCTGTTCAGTTATAGTAATGACTTCAAAGATTACCTTTTGTTTATTAGTATTATTTAATTATTGGTGTAGCCATAGTGGTATGTTTGTCTTATTGTCCACCCCATCTTATTTCTCTTATGCGCTGACCTAGTTATATTGGCAACGTGGTAATATGTAAATTACATCTAAATTTCTTTATCTACACCTGGGCTTTGTACTATCCCTTTGTTAGTCCCAAACAGAGACGCTGCACGTGGACTATGCCCACGCTGGCATCGGTACCTTCTTTGTCTGGGCGATGCATTCCTCCCGCGGGTCAGCTGACCACTGGCGCGTATATAAGTTTGTCCAGTCTGACCACTTAGTCAGTCTAGTCCCTAGATTCTAGACAAGGTGGTCTAGAGGCAAGGTGCTCGCCTCTCATGCCAAGGGTCCCGGGTTCTAAACCCGGGCAGTGCAGGCATGTTGGAAAGTGGATTTTTCTCATATTTTCAAGTCCCTGGCCCTATTGGGGGGTAGGATCGAGTAGTTCTTGGAAATTGAATTTTTCTCATATTTTCAAGTCCCTGGTCCTATTGGGGGGGGGGGGGGGGGGTAGGATCGAGTACCTAGTCTTCTCGGATAAGGACGAAAAAATTCGGAGGGCCCGTGTGCACGTTGCGCACGTTAAAGATACCTTGGCAGTTGGAAATCGTAAAGAGCAGGCCGAAAGGCCGCTGCCCGGGCAAAATTGAAATTAATAGATTAAAATTTATCCATATCATCTCTCCGCCCCCCCCCCCCCCCCCCGCCAGAACAAGAAATAATAAAACAAGTAAAGTGAGGTGTAAATGCCAAGGGCAGCGAACCTCCTAAAATAAAGACCTCAAATCTGAAACTTAGTCATGTTCCTACCTGACGGCGAGGGGCGCAGACTCATTGAAAGATAGTAGTAGTTAAAGTTCCATTTCACATATTGGGTAAGTTGGCATAAGGATTCTATAGGTAGTACTTAGTAATTTTATGTGCTTTTCGTTGTTGTAGTTTAAGTTGAGATATTGTTTTAATGTCCCATGTGCAGATGCTGTACTAAATTATTTTGTGACCTTGTGCACTGATCACAGAGTGGAAGTATGTGTAATACCGGTAAAGGCCTATTGTGTGTCCGCGTATATTTACCATTAATAATGCGTTTCAATTTAGTATTCTTAGCCAGGCCTAGCTTTATTTTAGTGCCATGCATTCCTTCCAGTCCAGTTAAGCTACAATGCTGTTCTGCGCAGGTTTTATCATCTGTATCTGTTTGCGTGCACGTGGCGTGCCACGCGCTCTTTTATAAAATGCATTTCAAACTAGCGTCATACCAAAGTGATTGTCCAGTTGCTTGGTACATAGTAATTGCCTAATTTAGCCAGCTTTAAGCCTAGGTCCATACTGTGTAATACTATTGGATTGGAGTCCCTATAAATAAGCTTTCGTTATTGTATGATGTGTTCCCATTTAATATATTCTGGACACTGTTCATACCCTTGGACCCGCCTTGATCTAGTCACTAGATCCACGTGATTACCCCCTTTGTTAGGTTAAGCTGCAGCTATGGTCTGCTTGGCATCATCATTGGGTTTGGCCATGTACTAGCTACCTAGATTCTAAGTAACCTCTAGGGTGGGATGGTCGTCCACCCTGTTTAATACCTGTAAGGTCCGTGCTTCGATTATTATTTATCGATTGCTGTAGGCTATCAAGCATCTTAGCCACCTTATTTGCTTCGTATGGTTTGGTTCTGCGCTCTAGGGCTGTATGTACATGTATGTATATTAATTTGCATGTTATCTATGCATATATGTTTGTAGGTTTTTATGTATGCTTTTACAGTAATTATGATCAAGCTGTTGGATTTAGCTATATCGACCAAGTGGCAATGACATTGTTGCCATGGTGTTGGGGTATCCAGCTTATAGTACATACATTAATTATGTTGGAGTTCGGATCCAATGCCTCTGGCTTGAGATCTATGGGCCTCCACTATGATCATAGATACTTCGGTGTATTTTCTTACGATCTGAGTAAATTCTTGCATTTATTGATTATATTCTATTTCTGGAACCTTGTATTGATTTTGATGATTAACGGTGGGCTTATAGATTCTTATATGGTCACCAGCATAGCTGTTTATATGATTAAGAAGGATTCAGACGACACTTCCAGGGGGACTTATGAATTATCATATGGTGGTCATCCTTGTGTGGTCCACGTAAAATAGTAATGCTTGTAAATAATATTGGCTACATAATCCATAGCCTGGGTCGTGCTTAATTGCCATGAGGCCTGTTAAGTATTACTTTAGAACAGTCCCTGTGTTTTGGTTGATAATCTAAGCAGTAATATATGCTTCTAGGGGCAGTTCCCTGTGCATATTGTGTCGGGCTAGCACTTGGTTGGAATTTGTCATCGGGCCGTAAAGGGCGCCCTGATACTTGTTCCCTTGCTATTTGTCATTTTTATTCTTATTAAGCCTTGGGTGTTCATTATTTCTGTATGCAATGTGTTCATGCTGTATATATATAATATTATGACGTGTGCTTATGATGCTTTATTCTTTTTGTCCCTACAGCCTGAGCCGCTGTGTTGGTTCGCTTAGGTTTCTTGGGTTTCTTGGTTTTCTGTTGGTTCGCTTGGGTTTCTTGGTTGTGTTGGTTTGCTTGGGTTTTCTTGGTTTTCTGTTGGGTTTCTGTCCCCTTTTTTTCTGTGCTCTGAAATAAACGATAATACGTTTACGACCCCTATATATATAGCAGAGTTAGTAGAGTTGTTTTTGTCCTGACGACCACCCAAACCCATCATCGTCGTCTGCTAACATTGGGTTTCAACAAGCGATGTGTATGAAAATCAAATGTAGGTAATATGTTTCTAATGACATACAAGTAGTCATATAGTGCATGCACAGTGCCGTTTAAGGTTTTAGAATTGTGGTTCTCAACCTGGGCGATATCGGTATCTGAACGGCGATTTGGGGCAAATAATATGGAGCAGACACTGACGTGTTCAACAGCACACATAGATCAGGTGGGTTCAACAGCACACATAGATCAGGTGGGTTCAACAGCACACATAGATCAGGTGGGTTAAACAGCACAAATAGATCAGATGGGGTTTTTATGAACAGAACAGGCGTTTTTTTTTTTTTTTTGCAGTGCAATTGATAGAGAATGCTTTTTGTTTTAAGATTAAGAATAATGTGTTTAGGTCTTTATTTTAGAAGGTTCGCTGCCCTTGGTACTTTAGTTACACCTCACTTTTCTTGTTGTCTGTTCTCGTTACAGTGTGTTTTTGTGGTACGGATTAGTTTTTATTTTAGAATTTTGCCAGGGCAACGGCCTTGTTCGGCCTGCTCTTCAACTCTTTGAACTGCCAGTGTATCTTTAACGTGCAAATGGGTCCTCTTGAGTGTTTCCTCCTTATCCGAGAAGGCAAAGTGCTCGATCCTATCTACCATATGATCAGTAACATGCCTGCACTGACTGGGGATCGAACCCAATACCTTCAGCATGAGACGTGAGCACCTTGCCTCTAGACCAACGCGTGTCTTTATTATGAATAATGAAACACCTGTTGTCATCAACAGGACCTGAAAAATTTGACATCATACTTTGTGTAGTCTGTCTTCTTGTGAAGTATATTGGAGTTGGGACTTGGGGGAGAGAGAAAGGGGAGGGGGCAATAATAGAGCCTAAGGGGATGATTGCCTGAAAAATGTTGAGAACCACTGTTGTAGAGTGTCAAGGGTTTATCATGGGCATTCACCATTCTACTGGCCATGCATTAGTACAAGGGTGTGGGGTGGGGGGGGGGGGCGGGGGGGGCTGAGACTGAGGGGATTGAAGCCAAGCATCCAAAAATGTTGTGGTGGTGGTAATGATGATGGTGGTGGTGGTGGTGATGGTGGTGGTGGTGGTGATGGTGATAGTGTTGATGAAAATGATGACGATGGCAGTGGTGATGATGATGACGACAATTGCTGTACGATGATGAGGACGATGATGATGATGATGTAAATAGTATTCAAACACTTCATTCGCACTAAGCAACTGCTTACGAGAGGTAGTATTCGCGATAAAACAATTCGTGAGATAGGGGGAAGAAGGAGGGGGGCTCTAAAATAGCCCAAATCGAGCTAAGGTGTACCTCGACAATGTCCCCCAAAGGCAACAGAATAGAAGCGTTTAACAAGAGTTAAAATCTTTACACAAGCAGTTGAAACGCTTAACGCCGGGTTAAAAGATTTACACAAACAATGGAAGAGTTTCACACCGGGTTAGCAAACAACAAGCCTTTCACACGGATTAAACTGTTAGATAAAGTCATCAATTGAAGTAACGCTTGTCACATTTCAAAGTTTGACAACACTTCAGCAGAATACAATGACCGGTAGGTTTCTTTAACCCTAAGACTGTTTGGGATTTTAAACAGTTCTAATAACTTTCAGTTCTAATTACATGTACTGGAATTATCTCGTGAAGCAAATGTGCATTTCTCGGTATACACACTACACGACGGTATTATGTCCTAGAACCAAGGCCAATAACCATTTAATCTTTCAATCCTTGGATAATTAAAGTATGGATTATTTCCCTTGGATCAGGGACACAATACCGTATATTTTATCAAATTTTGCCCGGATATCAATTCAGTTTCCATAGCTGAATTAAAATAACCTTTATTTTGCTTCCTTTCATTGCTGTATGTGCATTTATCACTCAAAAACGTTTTTAAAATGTATAGAAATTAATAGGTTCTAAATAGACGACACTTTCTGAGTGGCGGCATGAAATTCAAATTTTGTTTAAAATCTAGAGTGAATTAGTTATGCCTTTTATGTTTTTTAATTCCATTTGTGAATTTACTTTCATAGCTTTGCACATAAAATTATAAAAATTCACATATATATGAAGACCGAACAACTCTGAATGCAGCATTCGCGATGATAGACGGACAGACAGATGAGACAAAGACAGAAAGTGAGGGAGAGAGAAAGTTCTTACTATTTCATTCAAAGCGATTTGGGCCCACTTTGTGAAGACCGGCACCATTAAAATTCTGATTAACTTTTATTCGTTCACAGTTAATGACTTTTCAATGACAAATTCAAAGGACTACAAAATGACGGATTAACTCTCAGTTACCCAGATCTGCATCAGATTGTCAATCCCCTTTCGGGAAAGGTAAAACTCGTGTCAAAGTATAAAAATTGGTCAATACAGATACACCAGCATTCATATCAATTTCTCAATCTCTCACACCACAATAAAAAAAACAACAAACAAACAAAAAACAGCTAGAGTGTCAATATATTTTATTCAACTTTAAACATTTGCAAATAACCATTAACATGAAATAATGAACACCTGCAAAGCTAACTTTGCTATCAATCACAGTTAGTCATCAAACATAAATCAGTATAATTAAACAATACGGCAAATAATTCAATAATTCACAGAGTTTCAGATTGATGGACAATCGTTTTCCTTAATTATGGAATAAAATAAACGGCTGAATTGTCTGGATGAAAAGTATGAGTGGATGGAAGGCTGGATGGATGGAATGAATGAACGGATGGATGAATGAAAGGAGTGGGTGGATGGATGGATGGAATGGATGAATGAATGAATAGACGAATGGATAGATGAAAAGAATAAAAGGATGGATGCATGGATGGATGGAATGAAGGAATGAATAAATGAATAGACGGACAGATGGATGGATAAACGAAATCGAATGGATTGGATGGATGGACAGATGGCTGAAATGAATGGATGGATGGATGAGGATGAATAATGAATGAATAATGAATGCGTAAATGAATGAATGAAATGAGTTACGGAATAAAATTAATGGATGAATGATCTGGATGAAATGAATAAATGGAAGGATGGATGGAATGAATATATGGATGGATGGATGAAAAGAAGGGATGGATGGAATGGATAAATAAATGAATAGACGAATGGATGAATGAAAGGAATAAAAGGATATATGGATGGATGGATTGAATGAATGAATGAATAGACGGCCATATGGATGAATAAATGAAATGAAATGGAATGGGCACATGGATGGATGGATGGATGAATGAAATGAATGAATGGATGCATGGAATATCTGAAATTGCAATAGATCACGCTAGAAAAATGTATGTAATTAAGACAATTTTATTTCAACTCTGTGTGCAAAGTTTCGATGGACTCAGTACACTGGTAAAACAAGTAAGATGTTGGTACTGTCCAGAGAATGTCATCTTGTGTAGACAAAACTGATTTTGTTGCCTTCCTTTCTCAACAAGATATTTATCTATGCTGCCACTTTGAACCATCTTGGGTGTGCTCTTCACAAAAATAAAATCCTCCAATAAATTGTAAAATTTGATTGGATCTGACAAAACCGGTCTAAAGGGTGAAACACATGCCTCTTTAATAAATCA
This sequence comes from Onchidella celtica, assembly GCA_963931925.1. NCBI lineage: Eukaryota > Metazoa > Mollusca > Gastropoda > Systellommatophora > Onchidiidae > Onchidella > Onchidella celtica. The sequence goes on along the minus strand of OZ007572.1, from coordinate 47,138,577 downwards.
AAACAAAATATTTCTAACACGATTTCAAGAAAAATATTTTAAATCTAGCTTTCTCTCTCTCTCTCTCTCTCTCTCTCTCTCTCTCTCTCTCTCTCTCTCTCTCTCTCTCTCTCTCTCTCTCTCTCTCTCTCTCTCTCTCTCTCTCTCTCCCTCCCTCTCTCTCTCTCTTTCATCAGCCGGGGCTATGCCTTTCACACTGATAGAATGCATTTACTCTTTTGTGTCCATGCGAATATGTACTTTAGTGAAGAGAAATATATATGATAAACACATGTTTTATTAAGTACAATCTCAGTAAAAGGAAGTCCTGGAGGTGTTCGTAAATATGAGAGAATTTTTAAAAAAGAAATGTTTAGGATGTTACGTCTCTATGGAATATCTGTTTGTCTGTCTGCCTGTTTGTCTGTCTGCCTGACTGTCTGTCTGTCTGTCTTTCTGTCTGTCTCTCTATCTATCTATCTATCTATCTATCTATCTATCTGTCTGTCTTTCTGTCTATCTGTCTATCTGTCTGTCTGCCTGTCTGTCTGTCTGCCTGTCTGTCTGTCTGTTAAATGTCACATTGGACACACTTATTAAAATTAAGTTAAAGCCTGTTCCCACGGGGCGTATTTATTTTGGGGACGAGATGGTCGAGAGGCAAGGTGCTCGCCCCTCATTCCGAAGGTAGCGGCTTCGAATGCCTATCGGCGCAGGCATCTTGGAATTTTGGGATTTTTCTCATATTTTCCTGTCCCTGATCCTATGGTAGATAGGATCGAGCATCTAGTCTTCTCGGATAAGGAAGAAAAATTCAGAGGGCCCGTGTGGCCGTTGCGCAGGTTAAAGATACCTTGGCAGTTGGAAATCGTGAAGAGCAGGCTGTACAAGGTCGCTGCCGGGGCAAAATTCTAAAAAAAAAAAGTATCCCTATCACAAAAGGAAAAATAAAACAAAAAATGTGAAGTGTCAATGCCAATGGCAGCGATCCTCCTAAAATAAACACCTAAACATGGAGAGTGTTTTTTTCTTTTCTGCGCGTGTTTTTGTCGAGCTTTCTATTTCGAAAATTGTTAACTCAAAAATACGCTTAGGTTAGGATACCTATAATACAACTAGAAAAATCCATTTTGAGAAGACTGCCATTATCGGCCAACATTATCGGTGGATAGTGCCCGGGTTTATCCGTCAGTATTGGTGTTGACTAAATACATTTTTTTTTTAATGGATTTATTCCCTATTATTGTTGTTGGGTTAAACCAAAAATCAAACAGATTGATTCCTAAGAAAAAAGATGTATTTTAAAATAAAATACTTGGCTGAGAATCAAACCCCGGTCACCCGATTGATAGGCGAAGATGCTAACCACTATACTGTCTAAATGTGAAGGAAATTTCGAAAATAAACATCGCTAAACCAATTATCGGGGGATAAACACTTCGTTTTCGAATGTCCCCTGGTGTTCAGTGCATGAAAAAGATAAGCCAGGTGAAGCAAACACCCTTGATAGGGACAGACTTTAAGTCTGGACGTCTCACACCGACTCAGGTCTGTACCAAAGCCATCTTGAGAGTCTGTAGTTGTTCATAGTTCAGTCTACCACTTTCAGGCAGACTAACAGTATTCTTCTCATCCACGGCCCGCAACAAACACCTAGGCAGTTTGTGCCTCATTTTCTCTTCCACAAGGATGACTAGCAATCCCGGATTCCTGGGACTGACAGCATACGAGACAGTTTTCATTGTGAAGTACGCCCAATCATCAGAGTAGAGATATTCCTCAGAGATCACTAATAGTACTCGCCAACTTCGATTAACAGTATCCACAATGGACTCAGCAATGTCTGCAGCAGGAATTAAATCGCGGTCTTTTACATACGAAGTCATTCCTAAATCTCTTTCTATGAAAGTTCTCAGAAAATTGCAAGCCAGGACGGTATCTTGGTCAGAGTAACTGATATAAACACCCACTGGATACTGAGATGGCTTATGTAAAGCAAACTGGGGCGAAAATGTTTGAAGGATAACCGAAATAAGTTGGGTTTTAAATCGGGTGCAGAGGATATACACGACAAAAGCTAAACCCATTGATATAGCTAGCAATAATGACGCTAGGAGAGAGGTCTTGCCCACACACATTCTCCACAAGGCCTGCACATCTTTGCGCGACAGGGTCGAGGTAAGCTCACCGGACTCGGTAAAACAACTGTAATTTCCTGAACTATCAAAGTGGATGGTACTTTCTTGCAGCCACTGGAGAAACTTCAGATGTGAGCAGTCACAAGACAATATATTTCCCTCCAGTTTAAGAGAGAAATCAGGAACCAACTCCGAGTGAGCGTCCAGAGAGATCATCGCCTCCTCTGACAAATGTAAAATGGAATTCTGCCTTAGATCTAAGTTGCGGAGATTTGGCAGGTAGCTAAAATCAACTGGTATATTGTCAAATTTATTGTCTGCAAGGTTGAGACTCTCAAGAGCTTGATTACTTCTGAAAGAATCTTCGGCAAACAATTTCAAGGAATTTCCTGAGAGATCTAGCTGTCTCAGCGCTGTGAGTGGCTGGAATAATCGACCACTATACTCAATCATGAATTCGCTCTCCAGCCGCGCATTCTTCATACCCAGATACTCCAAGCTCTGAAAGAAATCAAAGAATGTCGCAGAGATCACTGAACAATTATTGAACGATATGTCCAAAAGCTTCAGATTGTGGAGACCCATAACATCTCCGACCAACTTATGGAGGCCATTGTCTGTTATGTGAAACTCTCTCAAGTTATCCGCTCCTTGTAATAATATGTTCGTTTTTACAGTGCCGATATTGTTATTTAAACTGTCCATTTTAAGAACCTTAAGATTCTGAGACAAAGGAAGGATCAAATAACCCGTTTGTAGAATCTCATTCTCGCCGGCTGAAACTTTGAATTTGCTATCGACAAATCCGGATTTCCCTGGCAGCGATGTTGAGTTTAGGTCCTGCACAGAGCTGGTCGCATTCTGGAAGGAACGGTCATCACTGGACCACTTTTCACTTTGACTATGTGCTCCCACCCAAACGTTTCTTTGGCCAGAAAGGAAAACGTCGCCATCATCCAGTTTAGAACTTTCTCCACTGTTCACTGTGTACCACACTGGTGTCAAATCAGCTCTCCGTGGTTCCCTCAGGGATTTACATTCACCTAAATTCAGATGCTGAAGGGAAGGCATTCTCAGAAATGTCCACAAAAAAGCCCGGTCCCCTATCAGGGGATTACCCCAAAAATCTGCTGACTTCAAGCAAGATCTCCAAATTGGCCCGGCCAGTGTATCACTCTCTATCACGTAAACCTTACTCTTTCTAAGGGCGAAATGTTCAACACAAATCTGAGAAAGATACCTGGTTTTATGACCGTCGAGAATGCCGTCAATTAATTCTTTGCCTCCTGTCGAGAAAGTAGATTTCCCAATATTGTCAAGTATTAAATAAGTCAAATTTCTATTCTGAAAAGCGTATAGACCTTCGAATGTTTCACTAAGGCCTTGCTCGGATGAACTAAATATGTATTTTTTTAAGTATTTCATGTGTTGAAAAGAACCTGGTTCTGTGTGAACTAGATTAAAGGCAGATTCCACTTGCAAAGTCACTAATGGAATCGAAAGAAACTGCTGGAAACTGACATTTGTCATTTCGGTCACTCCTCCTGTCAGAAATAAACTGCGTAGGTTTGTCACATTAGAAAAAGCAGAATTGAAATCTAGAATACCGTAGAATGTGTCTAAATATAATGTATCTAGTTTGTCCAAGCCTTGAAATAAATTGCTAGGAAACGAGCCAGATGTGTCAATATTTCCATTGTCAGCCAGATTGAGAATTCGCAAATTCTCTAAAGTCAGAAAGATCCCACTCGACCAGGGATGGCCGCTGGTTACCAACTTGTTATTTCGCAAGTCCAATATCTCAAGGCTATTGAGACCATCAAAGGAAAGTTGGTCAAGGTAGCGCAAACCATTGTTTCGAATTGTCAATGCCTTCAGATGAGTACACAGGTGAAAAGAGCGATTTGGGATAGCCTCGATTTCGTTCAGGTCCAGATCAAGAATCTCCACGCCTGCAGGCATTTGGGTAATGTTTATAGAACGAAGACCTAAATTCCTGCAGTCCAACTTGCTTACATTTGAAAGTAGGTCAACGGAAAAGCGACATACGTCCAGCAAGTTTTTATCTCCTTCCACTCGCGGGAGTCCATCGTCAGTCCAGCAAATGCCCATTAAACAAGCAACAACGAGAAATGTCCATTCCATCTTCTTCTGCAGCAGCAATTTTCCAGAGCCAATCTGAAATGAAAGAGCACGTTCGTGTACAACTAATTCAACTATGTTACCATGATAGAACTAATGTTCATAGCTGTGTTCTAATCATGGTAATTGTTTTTAATTATTTTTGTTTGTTTGTTTGCTAAAGTTCTTAAATCTACTATTTTGTATAATAATTAATTTCTCTGCTGCAAATAACTCAGTTTTATTTCGTTCTTAATATGGTAGTGGCTTTTACACGTTTTTGCGATCGTGTTGCTTATATCAACTCTATACCACAACAATTCTGGCATTTCCAATTTTTATTAAATTGGTAAGCACTGTTTCGCTATCATCGCTTGCAAAATGTTCAAACAAGCAGACGTTTAAGCAAAATTAAAAGGTGGTTAAAAAACAACAACAACCACGATAAAAGTAGTAAGTCGCAAAGCCTCATGTCAGTAACAAATGGGAAGAAAACCACACAATGAATTCTAAAAGATTTAAAATAAAGGAAACAACATAAGCCATTGGCCAGTAAGGACTTTCATCTGGCTTAAAAGAAAAACCTTCAAAACCTTCTAAAATAAATGAAAAAATGAATATGAATAAGCCACCTAAATGTGCTGCTCCTCAAAAGTTCAAACAATATAATAATACATGCGTAATTATTATGAAAATTGCCGTATCAGTTCTTACAGTGAATTAAAGAGAGAAAAGCATACAAGGCGTGACTTAGACAAGATGTAAATCTTGGCTACAGTCTTTGCCTCCGTTTAACAAACATCAAGTATTGAAATTGCAACTATCATTATTCGGCTGGTACGCACACATTAAAATTTATCATTGATATTATACATACCGACATAGTGAAGGAAACTTGTATTTGCGGGGATTCTCAAAACTTGAGTGACGCACACGCGTGAGGAGACTTGAATGTAGACTTGACTCGATAGGGTTCTTGCAGCTGTTTGGAAAAAAATAAGACGTAAATCAAAAAGTGCCAATCGTCAGAATGGGTAAATACTATGAGTTTGAGGAAAGTACGAGACTTGACGTGAAAAGTGCTTTTTTTCTGATGTCAGGAAAGATCACCCTGCTCTGTATATTTTTCGGTTTGCCAACTTAAATACAATGTTTATTTGTGTATGTGTATGTGTGTGTGTGAACGAGATAGATAGATAGATAGATAGATAGATAGATAGATAGATAGATAGATAGATAGATAGATAGATAGATAGATAGATAAATAGATAGATAGATAGATAGATAGATAGATAGATAGATAGATAGATAGATAGATAGATAGATAGATAGATAGATAGATAGATAGATAGATAGATAGATAGATAGATAGATAGATAGATAGATAGATAGATAGCCAGGAGAGTTGGCGGGGCTTTGATCTATTTCTGTAGGGGCTCGCCTCCGCCTCTGTTTCCTGTGCTGTTGTTTCTGTGATGAATTTGTCTAATTTGCTATTTATTGCGAAAATGAGTCTCTTTAAATCTTCTAAATTTTATTTGGTTTGTTGTTCTAATTGGATTATTCCTTTGGTTTCTCGGGAGCCTCAATCCTAGTGCTGTTGGGCCCCCCACTATTGGCTCATTCGTATGAGGTCTTTTAGTTTCTTGGGGACCTCAGCCTAGTGTTGTTGGCCCCGCTATTGGCTCATTCTCGTGTCTGCATGTAATAATGTTTTATTTGGTCTGTGGCGTGTGTTGGGGGTTTGTTTTTTGTATGTGTTTGTCTAGCTCTTGTCTGACGACTCGGGTGATTGTTGCTGTGTTTGTTGTGGTGTTGATTTGGTTGCTGTTTGTCTTGTTGGTGTTGGTAGGGTGGAGAGAAGCGGGAGGGGGGGGGGGTTTATTTCCCTTTGTTACCCAGGCATTGTTGTGTCCCCTTTCAAGGCCCTTGTTTACCGTCGATTGTTTTTTTATTAAAAGAGTTCACTAGGTTATCTATAGTTCGTTCACTGAGGCGTGATCACGGTTTAGTTGGATTTTCTCAGCTATTACGAAATACAGTGTTCTGAATTTTTGCCTGCAGTCTTACATTTATCATGACCCTACAAATCTTGAATTTGAAGTCTATGCACAGCACCGTTCTTTGAAAGCGGCGAATTCCTTTTGTCATGATCACATTAGGATCATAAATGCCGTGCTAGGTTACGACTTCAGTGAGTTAAATTTTACGATGTTGTTAATTATAACCAGGGTAATTTGTCCTTGAGCTGTTCTCGTGAACAGTTTGTTTTGAAACACCTTTTTTCTTATAGATGGAGAGAAGGAGGGGCGAGACAGAATAAATGTATAGCTAGGAATGACAGAGCAGTTCTCGACCCCGTGATTTTGATTAACACAGAGAAGGGGCGAGTAAAGGTAGTTTATTGAGACGCTTAGTTGGCGTTCAGAAATTCGTGCATAAGAGTAGAAAGCACGGGGTTTAAAGATTTTAGTAGTTAATGTTTCACATTTTAAATTTTATTGTCTAGGTAAAATTGACCTTGATTTTGGCGCAAGGCCGTGTCGAGAATAAATTAATACTGCAGGCTGAGCCCGAGTGGCTGCACCAATCAAATGTGTGAATCTGGACGGAAGGTCGAGACATAACTTTAGTATTTAAACCCGTACAGAGCTCAGATAGTTGCCACATGTAGACAATCCATTTACGAAGTGGACGGCGATAGTCCTCAGCCAGATGAGAGACATAGAGACGCAGTTGAGCAGTCCATATTGTGAGGAGCGTGATTCTTTAAAGCTCCAGAGCCTAAGCTACTTGGTTTGATATATGAACCCACAGCGATTACATCCAGCGCTCTCACGCCCAGTGAGAGCCGCATGGTGAGAGTCAAATACTAATTTGTAATAATGGAAGTGAAACGTTCTACCTACTTTTGAAGACAGTTTCAGAGCTACCGCCAGACAACGCATGGTTGTACAAGCATTCTCCATGGCGTGTATAGAGGAAATGTTAATATCATAACATGTCTCGTTGGAATAATAGAATTTAAATTGTTATATCCGTCGCCACGTGCGCGGATTCCATTTGGCAGTTAAACTACATAATGAGCTGCAAATAGTCAGTTTGAATAAGTTAGTTTTTATAGAAAGCTGTTAGTTTCATTAGTTAGATTCAGTTGCCTTTGAATTGATATTTATATTTATATTTATATTTGTTACATTAATTACATGTAATTAAAATGCCCTACAGTTCTGCTAAAAATCAAAGCAATTCATTTATTTAGTTTTTAGAATGCAAGTATTTTTTTTTGTGTGTTCGTCGATTGTGGGAGCGGACCTCGAAAGAGTGTCAGTCGAATTTTCCCCATCTAACCCACATCGCGGCACCTTTGATCTTTTCTCTGTTTTCAATTTAATAGGCCCCAGATGTATAGATGTTTACAGTATACGTGTGTTCCTACATGATCTGTCACTTCTCGCCTCCGTGTAGTTGATTTAAATTCCTAAACAGCAACAATTTGTGGTGAATTGTGGTGGCGTAGCGGGATGTTACGGACTTGAGGTTTGCTTTACACGTAAATACATTTATTGTTACTTTCCTGTAAGATAAAGCTACTACAGATTCATTGCTTATCTATGGAAAACAACCTTCTAGTTATGCTAAACGGTAACATCCTATGAAAGATAAAGTTTGTATATCTAGGCTTTCCAATCTGTAATAAGTTGTGAGAAATAATAACATATCAAGATATGACCACCCTTTCCCCTCTTGAGTCCCTGTCATTGCAAGAGCATGGCCCTGTGGGTACAATGATCAGGCTGCGGACTTGGGTCAACCTTAGGCCCATTAGAAAAGTTAGCCCTAAAAAGGTTTCTTTTTTGTTTCAAAACAGGCAAGAGCTTGTCGATGCTTTTATTGTTTTATCATCTCAGTCGCTTTCTGAGTAGGATGTCTCCATTGGATTGATGAAAATATTCGGTTGAATAAAATGGAGGCCCTCGTTTTACCAGTATACTTCCTCCAACCGCAATACTTGGTCCTCGCACTTGGAGAAAAATTTCAGTGCTGCATGAGTTAGATTTTGGATGTCACACAGTTTGAAGGTCTTGTTCTCCAATGTTCCGCATCGTATTGATTTTGATGTTTAAATCCATGATCAAGGGAATTCTGAAATTGAAAGATCTCTGTCAACGCCTCTGACTCCGTGTTGGCCTACCAGTGAACAATCACGAGAGTTTCTTTTTAAACCAAGTTTAATCCCGTGCTATATCACATTAATATTTTTAGTGGGGCTCAAAACGATGTGTTAAATTATTACAGTAAACCGCCTAAATGTTTATCCTTGTCGGTGCTCTCTTTATTTATATACCGCAAATGAACAAACTCTAAAACTACTTTAATATTCGGGGTTGGGGGGGAATCTGGGTTAGGGTCATCACAAATCTAAAACACCATACCGAATTACATTCAAATATCATCGCCGGTTGCAACGCTACGAGCAGCTATCTGTGATCATGCCTCGGTGAACCGACTATAGTTCTATTTTTGACACGGGGGTATTTTTATTTGTTTTGCAGTTGTGTGTGTTGTGGCCTAATTTGTTGCAGTGCTTGCATTTGTCTCGTCTGGGCTTGTATGTTTGTGTGTGTATTTTCCGCCCCTCCCCGTCTCCCAAAATGATGTCTCTCCCCCCCCCCCTCCTGTATATTAATAGAAGAGTGTTTGTTTCTCGGCCTCATCGAATTAGCTGTACGACCTTGTTATTTTGGGGTCTTTAATAATAATTTTCTGATTGATTCGCCGAGTGTTTATGTCTATGTTTGTATTGTTTGGGTTTTTAATGGATTTCTTTGGCGGCATCTCGCTCACAGTAGAGACTGACAACAGTCGGCCTCACTAGTTCAGCATGTCAAAACTGTCGGCTGGGGGAAAGAGAGACCTCACGCACTGAGTGAAAACTGAACCAAAAGAGGCTCGACTCGACTCACTGCTCACTGCTCCACCAGTTTTACCCCAACGCGTGTTGTTAACCCCAATCCTATGGTATGTAGAATCGAACACCTGGTCTTCTCGGATGAGGGCGAAAAACCCTAAGGGCCTGTGTACATGTTGCTTACGTTGAGCTTTGCAGTTGGAAGTCGAGAAGAGCAGGTCGAACAAGGCCGCTACCCTGTAAAATTCTATTTTAAAAAAATAAAAAAAACTAATCCCTACCACAAAAATAAAGCACAGAAACAAGAACAAAGAAAATAAAAACACGAAAAATGGGGTGTAAATACCAAGAGCAACGAAGAACCTCCTAAAATAGAGGCCTAAACAGATAACTGATCCCCTGGTCTCATGTAAGCTTTTAATTTAGTTGGCTTCACAACTCTTTCTCCCCTCCATTCCCCGCGATGCCAGAGTATGACTGGACACTAATACGGCAAGCGTCCACGGAAAGGCTTTTACGATGTTCTAACACGTTCAGTACAATGTGGCATGGAGTATTTTCACCGTTTCATTTGAAACATAATTATTTGACTATGATTTATTATATCCCCAAAACATACTTACTAATTAACTTTCCATTTTTCAAACCCTTTTTTTAATTTTTTTTAAAATTCATTACCAGAATTGGAAAGCTTACATACACATCCCACCCTCCTCCGTCTCACCCCCACCTCACACCTATGTGCTTTATACGGTGGGAGCACCACATAACTACCATTTTTCCAAATGTACTAAACTTACCGGTGGCCCCTGTTAAGACTTACCATAATGACATAAGTCTTAGTCTCTATTTGATCTTGCTAAAAGATTTTGAAACCTACCTTTTAAGTTCCTATCCCAGGCTCTTAGTATATAGGGAGATTCAGTACATCTGGGTTTTACCAGGATGTCGAAATACAGAGTGTGGAGGCCCTAGGGGTGGCGGGCTGACTGACTTGTGTATTTCAACACTGCACTAGTGGTAACTGGGGTGGAACATTACGTGCCCGGATACTGTGTGAAAGGGGTCACCATGAACGAGGCCAATGGTGCTGACATTTAATTTTGGTAAGATCCGGCTCTGGAGGGTTTTTGGAAAACGTGGCTATCAAACTGAAGTTTGTGGCCGCCCCTGTCTCTCTCTCTCTCTCTCTCTCTCTCGCTTTCTCTCTCTCTCTCTCTCTCTCTCTCTCTCTCTCTCTCTCTCTCTCTCTCTCTCTCTCTCTCTCTCTCTCTCCCTCTCTTTCTCTCTTCTCTCTCTCTCTCTGTCAGTCTGTCTCTCTCTCTCCTTTTCTCTCGCTTTCTCTCTCTGTCTCTCTGTCTCTCTCTGTCTGTCTCTCTTTTTCTCTCGTTGTCTCTCTCTCTCTTTTCTCTGTCTCTCTCATTTTCTATCTGATTCTCGTTCTCTCTCTCTATTTTCCTCTCTTTCCTCTTTCTCTTTTATCCTTTCTATTTCTCTCTCTCTTTACATCTCTCCTACTCCTTCTCTCTTTCTTTTATTCCTCTCTCTCCCTTTCTCTTTCTCTTTTTCTCTGTTTTTCTTTTTCTATTCCCCTCTTTCTGTTTCTCCCTCCCTTTCTATTTCTCTGTCCCTCCCCTCTCTTTCTCTCTCTGTACGTGTACATGAATGTGTATATGCTGTAGTTGCAGTAGGAAGTACAATAGCAAACCGGCCACAGACAATCATAATTTTCTCGCTGATATTGTCAGTGCACTACATTACATCCCTACAGATTAACGTGTATTTCGAAAATCACAAAAGTAATTATCGTGATTTGAATGCCCCCCACCCCCCCCCCCCAAAATTGTAGAGAGTAAAAGGCAGAGAAGATTGGCAGTCACGTTTTTGAATTGCGTAACATCCTGTTTAAGCCCAAGTACACCCCAGGGCATTTTGATCTGCCGGTGCCCGATGGTGATGTCATGTGATTGCCCTTCAATAAGATACGACCGGTTGGCTAGCGCGCTAGGTGGCTTTCAAATTCAATGTCGTGGCATCCGTCGCCTTCCCACTTATTGATCGATCAAAACGGGTCAGTGCGCCTTTGGCAAACAATGGCTGCTGTCAAATCCACATGAGAAGAAAGGTGGCAAAAAAAAAAACCGTTGTATTTTGCAAAGCATTACGGGTGTGGACAGACAGATACATGAAGACATTACTAAAAGAACATGAATGGAAAACAAATTTGTCAAATGAGGTCCAGCATTAAAGAGTGAGAGGCCAATATTTTGTAGTTTGTAGGAACGGTTGCGTTTTGTTGAGTATTTGCAGGCTGGTTTTTGTTGTTGTTGTTGGTTTTTTTGGCCAACTCTCATCTTACACCTAGCCCTACTGTGACTCGCCGCTTATCGGTTTCCAGTTAACAAATCCACATTAGCTGTGGCATGCAAGCCAGAAGACAGTAAGGCTATTTAAAATGAAACTGAAATATCCGTGTTCTACTTGCCAGAGAGTCTCAAACACAAGAGCGTCACTTTGCTGCTAGGGGAGGAACTACTAATCTAGAGAAAGGAATTACAAATCTATAGAGAGCCATTACAAACAAATCTAGCGAGAGAGATAATATAAATCTAGAGAAAGAAATTTTAACTTTATAGAGAGGCATTACAAATCTAGGGAGAGAAATAATACAAATCTAGAAAAAGGAATTTTAAATCTATAGACGAGGAATTTTAACCGGGTGGTGGGGAGGGGTGGAGGGAGGCTAATCAAATACATGGAGACTTTTTGCGATCCAATGAAGTAAAGAGTTCTCTTTCCATTCGTCTCCAGTTAATACAGAAATTTAGTTTTATTCATTATAAATTGTTTCAATAATTACCACTGTAAAGATCTAATTGTGAAAAATTGTGTTATAAGATGACAATTTAAAATGGGGGATGAGGAAACGGGATAGCAAGGAGAGGAAAGGATATGAGATAAGATGAGATAAGATAAGGACCAATTTATTATTCCATGAGGAAATTCACTTCCATAGAGCTTTTAATAGCACAAACATTGTACAGGCATCAAACACATCATCACATAAACATATCATAACTCACAATAGGCTTATTATACATGACGTAACATGACATGGAACCTTAGTAAAATATGGCACACATCTAGTTGTAATACTTTGTTGGGGTGAATTGCCGAGGGCAGAAACGAGCTTCTTTATGACTGTGGCCTTGTAGTGTGAAACCCACTGTAGATCTACATGAAGGAGCATCAAACGTTTTGTTGTTGTTGTTGTTTCTTAGATTTCCGGGCCATCTGGTTTGTTTCCATGAAATCCAACAAGTTGTTTTATTGACATGTGACACCGTCATGACAGGACTGTTTCGGTTCGTGCTTGGGTAGGTTATAATTATCAAACATTTATAAAGTTTTTGCCATTTGAAGTCTTCTTGACCTTCATCTGTGCTGCACCATCTACAAAATGCATGCATAAAATCACAGGAACAAATGCAGTCATTGTTGAGTACCTGAATTACTGAATGGCTGTGCAAGGCTCAATATCTAGGTTACAATTAATAGCATTATGAACATCGCTTCTTACAAGATACAAAATATCAAGCTATTCAAATAACAGCATTAGTCAATAAAAAAAAGAGATTGGGGGGAGGGGGGATGATTGGGGCAGAAAGAGAGAGGGAGACAGAGGGAGGGAAGGAGAAAAAAGATGCAGAGCTGTAAAGAAATAATAATATAAGAGAGGCAGACTGACAGATACCGTCAAACACACATACACACAGAGGGAAAGAGAGAGAGAGAGAGAAAGAGAGAGAGAGAGAAAGAGATAGAGAGAGAGGGAGAAAGAGAAAGCTAACTGTCGGCCACATTTTAAAAGAATGTGTGGATACGTGCACATCTGAAGAAGGCATTATGCCTGTGGATCCATGAAATAATTATTTTCTGACATGGACCCGCAACGGATCTTGTCATTTCTGAAAGAGGTCAAACTGTACAAGCTGATTTAACAGACTTTTATCATATTTACGAAATGCTATAGACATACTTTACAGCACGAGCCTTTTCCCGTTAGATTTTTTTACACCACTGTTATTTGGTCTTACTTATAGGTATCTGAGGGCCGAAAGCTAACCCAAAGCGACTACTACTACTATTTCCTGCTGCACCCACTGGTGCTTCGGGCAGCAACAAAAGATCTCCAGCGCCATCTGTCCTGGGCCATCTTTGCGAGACTTCCCCAAGAGTGATTGAAGGATTTCATTTCTGCCTCGAACGTTCTCCGCCAGGTAGCCTTAGGTCTGCCCACAGACTAATAAATCAACCAGACTGGAAACACAAGCTTCGGACTGTGTCGTTTTTTACGGAAGTTAATGAGATGCGGTCGTATAACCAACGTGGCCGCCGCTCGGGAAATTCCGATTCTAGTTCTATCTGCATTAGAAATTTCTTTTTATGTGTCAAGATTCGCTGTACATGTATTAATAATGCATTAACTTGCATATCTTACATTTTATTGTCTACAGCTGTCTTTTTTTTTTTTTGTTATAAATGATGACTGGATGGACTTTTAGCGACCGCTGCATTGTAGCTATGCTGAAGCGTCGGTCGCAACCGTAAACCTAATGTGGCGGATGGTTCATGACCTTTCGCTGTTTTGTGACGTCACACAATGGGCTCACCCAGTCTGGGTATTTTATTAGTCTGTGGGTCTGCCTCTCTTCGCGATGATGTTGGCTATTTCTTATTGCTTGCATTAATAGTTCTTGATTAGAAATCCTATTTGGCCAAAAGATGCGGAGAATCCTACGAAGACACGTGGTGTGGAAGGAAGACAACTTGGCCAGGTCACCCTCTTTCATTCGCCAACACTCTGATCCATACAGGAGTGTGGATAGGACACAGCTTTGGTACAGCCTGATCTTCGTGTTGATGCCGTATTGTGTCGATTTCCAGATGTTGCTCATACTTTGAAAGACGGCCTTTGCGAGAGAATGAAAAAATTGTGAGAGGCGCAAAATGGCCATTATCGTGCCGATGAGCTGTTAAACCCAAACTCAAACTGAAATTCAAGGTCTATATCAAATAAACACATGACCCAGTATTACATGCATTATTAAATCCATTTTCCTATTATCTCTTAGGTTTTCTTGTAAATGTCACTGACTGTAAAAGAATGTCAGAAACTTTTCTTTCTTCTTTCTGTCTGTCTCATTCATTCTTTCTTCCTTCTTCAACGTTGCCAAAATACATTAAATGTACTATGTATAATGGTGTATGTATTCAGCTGCACCAATGATTCCCGGGCCCAGCCATTGTTTCAGGGAGGGGACACGTTGGTCTAGAGGCAAGATGCTCGCCTCAATGCCAAACTGGTACCAGGTTCGATTCCCGGTTGGTGCAGGCATGTTGGAATAGGGAGAGGGGGGGGGGGGGATTCCTGCCGCTGGTTCTATGATAGGTAGGATCGAGCACCTAGTCTTCTTGGATAAGGACGAAGAACTCGGACGGCCACTGTCACATTGACGATACCTCGCTAGTTTCAAGTCGAGTAGAGCACGCCTCACTAGGCCGCTGCTGCGGGTCAACATCTTTCTATGATAGGTAGGATCGAGCACCTAGTCTTCTTGGATAAGGACCAAGAACTCGGATGACCCCCGTCACATTGACGATACCTCGGTAGTTTCAAGTCGAGTAGAGCACGCCTCACTAGGCCGCTGCTGCGAGTCAACATCTTTCTAAACATTAATTCCTGCCACAAAAACCTACACAAATAAGAACAAGAAAAATAAAAACAAACAGAGAGGTGCAAATGCCAAGGCCAGAAATCCTACCAAAAAAAAAAAGACCTTAACGGGGGGGGGGGGGAGCTACGAGAGAGATTGTACCCACACCGACCGCCCCTCCCCCCCACCCCCACACACACACACACACGGCGTATGAAAAACGAACATTGGCAGAGGGTTGATTTCTGATGATAGTACACACGCTGTTCAGTTATAGTAATGACTTCAAAGATTACCTTTTGTTTATTAGTATTATTTAATTATTGGTGTAGCCATAGTGGTATGTTTGTCTTATTGTCCACCCCATCTTATTTCTCTTATGCGCTGACCTAGTTATATTGGCAACGTGGTAATATGTAAATTACATCTAAATTTCTTTATCTACACCTGGGCTTTTGTACTATCCCTTTGTTAGTCCCAAACAGAGACGCTGCACGTGGACTATGCCCACGCTGGCATCGGTACCTTCTTTGTCTGGGTGATGCATTCCTCCCGCGGGTCAGCTGACCACTGGCGCGTATATAAGTTTGTCCAGTCTGACCACTTAGTCAGTCTAGTCCCTAGATTCTAGACAAGGTGGTCTAGAGGCAAGGTGCTCGCCTCTCATGCCAAGGGTCCCGGGTTCTAAACCCGGGCAGTGCAGGCATGTTGGAAAGTGGATTTTTCTCATATTTTCAAGTCCCTGGCCCTATTTGGGGGTAGGATCGAGTAGTTCTTGGAAATTGAATTTTTCTCATATTTTCAAGTCCCTGGTCCTATTGGGGGGGGGGGGGGTAGGATCGAGTACCTAGTCTTCTCGGATAAGGACGAAAAAATTCGGAGGGCCCGTGTGCACGTTGCGCACGTTAAAGATACCTTGGCAGTTGGAAATCGTAAAGAGCAGGCCGAAAGGCCGCTGCCCGGGCAAAATTGAAATTAATAGATTAAAATTTATCCATATCATCTCTCCACCCCCCCCCCCCCCCCCGCCAGAACAAGAAATAATAAAACAAGTAAAGTGAGGTGTAAATGCCAAGGGCAGCGAACCTCCTAAAATAAAGACCTCAAATCTGAAACTTAGTCATGTTCCTACCCGACGGCGAGGGGCGCAGACTCATTGAAAGATAGTAGTAGTTAAAGTTCCATTTCACATATTGGGTAAGTTGGCATAAGGATTCTATAGGTAGTACTTAGTAATTTTAGGTGCTTTTCGTTGTTGTAGTTTAAGTTGAGATATTGTTTTAATGTCCCATGTGCAGATGCTGTACTAAATTATTTTGTGACCTTGTGCACTGATCACAGAGTGGAAGTATGTGTAATACCGGTAAAGGCCTATTGTGTGTCCGCGTATATTTACCATTAATAATGCGTTTCAATTTAGTATTCTTAGCCAGGCCTAGCTTTATTTTAGTGCCATGCATTCCTTCCAGTCCAGTTAAGCTACAATGCTGTTCTGCGCAGGTTTTATCATCTGTATCTGTTTGCGTGCACGTGGCGTGCCACGCGCTCTTTTATAAAATGCATTTCAAACTAGCGTCATACCAAAGTGATTGTCCAGTTGCTTGGTACATAGTAATTGCCTAATTTAGCCAGCTTTAAGCCTAGGTCCATACTGTGTAATACTATTGGATTGGAGTCCCTATAAATAAGCTTTCGTTATTGTATGATGTGTTCCCATTTAATATATTCTGGACACTGTTCATACCCTTGGACCCGCCTTGATCTAGTCACTAGATCCACGTGATTACCCCCTTTGTTAGGTTAAGCTGCAGCTATGGTCTGCTTGGCATCATCATTGGGTTTGGCCATGTACTAGCTACCTAGATTCTAAGTAACCTCTAGGGTGGGATGGTCGTCCACCCTGTTTAATACCTGTAAGGTCCGTGCTTCGATTATTATTTATCGATTGCTGTAGGCTATCAAGCGGACTTAGCCACCTTATTTGCTTCGTATGGTTTGGTTCTGCGCTCTAAGGCTGTATGTACATGTATGTATATTAATTTGCATGTTATCTATGCATATATGTTTGTAGGTTTTTATGTATGCTTTTACAGTAATTATGATCAAGCTGTTGGATTTAGCTATATCGACCAAGTGGCAATGACATTGTTGCCATGGTGTTGGGGTATCCAGCTTATAGTACATACATTAATTATGTTGGAGTTCGGATCCAATGCCTCTGGCTTGAGATCTATGGGCCTCCACTATGATCATAGATACTTCGGTGTATTTTCTTACGATCTGAGTAAATTCTTGCATTTATTGATTATATTCTATTTCTGGAACCTTGTATTGATTTTGATGATTAACGGTGGGCTTATAGATTCTTATATGGTCACCAGCATAGCTGTTTATATGATTAAGAAGGATTCAGACGACACTTCCAGGGGGACTTATGAATTATCATATGGTGGTCATCCTTGTGTGGTCCACGTAAAATAGTAATGCTTGTAAATAATATTGGCTACATAATCCATAGCCTGGGTCGTGCTTAATTGCCATGAGGCCTGTTAAGTATTACTTTAGAACAGTCCCTGTGTTTTGGTTGATAATCTAAGCAGTAATATATGCTTCTAGGGGCAGTTCCCTGTGCATATTGTGTCGGGCTAGCACTTGGTTGGAATTTGTCATCGGGCCGTAAAGGGCGCCCTGATACTTGTTTAGGACGCCGGGGAAACTACTGCTGGGTTACGTTCCCTTGCTATTTGTCATTTTTATTCTTATTAAGCCTTGGGTGTTCATTATTTTCTGTATGCAATGTGTTCATGCTGTATATATATAATATTATGACGTGTGCTTATGATGCTTTATTCTTTTTGTCCCTACAGCCTGAGCCGCTGTGTTGGTTCGCTTAGGTTTCTTGGGTTTCTTGGTTTTCTGTTGGTTCGCTTGGGTTTCTTGGTTGTGTTGGTTTGCTTGGGTTTTCTTGGTTTTCTGTTGGGTTTCTGTCCCCTTTTTTTCTGTGCTCTGAAATAAACGATAATACGTTTACGACCCCTATATATATAGCAGAGTTAGTAGAGTTGTTTTTGTCCTGACGACCACCCAAACCCATCATCGTCGTCTGCTAACATTGGGTTTCAACAAGCGATGTGTATGAAAATCAAATGTAGGTAATATGTTTCTAATGACATACAAGTAGTCATATAGTGCATGCACAATGCCGTTTAAGGTTTTAGAATTGTGGTTCTCAACCTGGGCGATATCGGTATCTGAATGGCGATTTGGGGCAAATAATATGGAGCAGTCACTGACGTGTTCAACAGCACACATAGATCAGTTGGGTTCAACAGCACACATAGATCAGGTGGGTTCAACAGCACACATAGATCAGGTGGGTTCAACAGCACACATAGATCAGGTGGGTTAAACAGCACAAATAGATCAGATGGGGTTTTTATGAACAGAACAGGCGTTTGTTTTTTTTTTTGCAGTGCAATTGATAGAGAATGCTTTTTGTTTTAAGATTAAGAATAATGTGTTTAGGTCTTTATTTTAGAAGGTTCGCTGCCCTTGGTACTTTAGTTACACCTCACTTTTCTTGTTGTCTGTTCTCGTTACAGTGTGTTTTTGTGGTACGGATTAGTTTTTATTTTAGAATTTTGCCAGGGCAACGGCCTTGTTCGGCCTGCTCTTCAACTCTTTGAACTGCCAGTGTATCTTTAACGTGCAAATGGGTCCTCTTGAGTGTTTCCTCCTTATCCGAGAAGGCAAAGTGCTCGATCCTATCTACCATATGATCAGTAACATGCCTGCACTGACTGGGGATCGAACCCAATACCTTCAGCATGAGACGTGAGCACCTTGCCTCTAGACCAACGCGTGTCTTTATTATGAATAATGAAACACCTGTTGTCATCAACAGGACCTGAAAAATTTGACATCATACTTTGTGTAGTCTGTCTTCTTGTGAAGTATATTGGAGTTGGGACTTGGGGGAGAGAGAAAGGGGAGGGGGCAATAATAGAGCCTAAGGGGATGATTGCCTGAAAAATGTTGAGAACCACTGTTGTAGAGTGTCAAGGGTTTATCATGGGCATTCACCATTCTACTGGCCATGCATTAGTACAAGGGTGTGGGGTGGGGGGGGGGGGGGCGGGGGGGGGCTGAGACTGAGGGGATTGAAGCCAAGCATCCAAAAATGTTGTGGTGGTGGTAATGATGATGGTGGTGGTGGTGGTGATGGTGGTGGTGGTGGTGATGGTGATAGTGTTGATGACAATGATGACGATGGCAGTGGTGATGATGATGACGACAATTGCTGTACGATGATGAGGACGATGATGATGATGATGTAAATAGTATTCAAACACTTCATTCGCACTAAGCAACTGCTTACGAGAGGTAGTATTCGCGATAAAACAATTCATGAGATAGGGGGAAGAAGGAGGGGGGCTCTAAAATAGCCCAAATCGAGCTGAGGTGTACCTCGACAATGTCCCCCAAAGGCAACAGAATAGAAGCGTTTAACAAGAGTTAAAATCTTTACACAAGCAGTTGAAACGCTTAACGCCGGGTTAAAAGATTTACACAAACAATGGAAGAGTTTCACACCGGGTTAGCAAACAACAAGCCTTTCACACGGATTAAACTGTTAGATAAAGTCATCAATTGAAGTAACGCTTGTCACATTTCAAAGTTTGACAACACTTCAGCAGAATACAATGACCGGTAGGTTTCTTTAACCCTTAGACTGTTTGGGATTTTAAACAGTTCTAATAACTTTCAGTTCTAATTACATGTACTGGAATTATCTCGTGAAGCAAATGTGCATTTCTCGGTATACACACTACACGACGGTATTATGTCCTAGAACCAAGGCCAATAACCATTTAATCTTTCAATCCTTGGATAATTAAAGTATGGATTATTTCCCTTGGATCAGGGACACAATACCGTATATTTTATCAAATTTTGCCCGGATATCAATTCAGTTTCCATAGCTGAATTAAAATAACCTTTATTTTGCTTCCTTTCATTGCTGTATGTGCATTTATCACTCAAAAACGTTTTTAAAATGTATAGAAATTAATAGGTTCTAAATAGACGACACTTTCTGAGTGGCGGCATGAAATTCAAATTTTGTTTAAAATCTAGAGTGAATTAGTTATGCCTTTTATGTTTTTTAATTCCATTTGTGAATTTACTTTCATAGCTTTGCACATAAAATTATAAAAATTCACATATATATGAAGACCGAACAACTCTGAATGCAGCATTCGCGATGATAGACGGACAGACAGATGAGACAAAGACAGAAAGTGAGGGAGAGAGAAAGTTCTTACTATTTCATTCAAAGCGATTTGGGCCCACTTTGTGAAGACCGGCACCATTAAAATTCTGATTAACTTTTATTCGTTCACAGTTAATGACTTTTCAATGACAAATTCAAAGGACTACAAAATGACGGATTAACTCTCAGTTACCCAGATCTGCATCAGATTGTCAATCCCCTTTCGGGAAAGGTAAAACTCGTGTCAAAGTATAAAAATTGGTCAATACAGATACACCAGCATTCATATCAATTTCTCAATCTCTCACACCACAATAAAAAAAACAACAAACAAACAAAAAACAGCTAGAGTGTCAATATATTTTATTCAACTTTAAACATTTGCAAATAACCATAAACATGAAATAATGAACACCTGCAAAGCTAACTTTGCTATCAATCACAGTTAGTCATCAAACATAAATCAGTATAATTAAACAATACGGCAAATAATTCAATAATTCACAGAGTTTCAGATTGATGGACAATCGTTTTCCTTAATTATGGAATAAAATAAACGGCTGAATTGTCTGGATGAAAAGTATGAGTGGATGGAAGGCTGGATGGATGGAATGAATGAACGGATGGATGAATGAAAGGAGTGGGTGGATGGATGGATGGAATGGATGAATGAATGAATAGACGAATGGATAGATGAAAAGAATAAAAGGATGGATGCATGGATGGATGGAATGAAGGAATGAATAAATGAATAGACGGACAGATGGATGGATAAACGAAATCGAATGGATTGGATGGATGGATGGATGGACAGATGGATGAAATGAATGGATGGATGGATGAGGATGAATAATGAATGAATAATGAATGCGTAAATGAATGAATGAAATGAGTTACGGAATAAAATTAATGGATGAATGGTCTGGATGAAATGAATAAATGGAAGGATGGATGGAATGAATATATGGATGGATGGATGAAAGGAAGGGATGGATGGAATGGATAAATAAATGAATAGACGAATGGATAAATGAAAGGAATAAAAGGATAGATGGATGAATGGATTGAATGAATGAATGAATAGACGGCCATATGGATGAATAAATGAAATGAAATGGAATGGGCACATGGATGGATGGATGGATGAATGAAATGAATGAATGCATGCATGGAATATCTGAAATTGCAATAGATCACGCTAGAAAAATGTATGTAATTAAGACAATTTTATTTCAACTCTGTGTGCAAAGTTTCGATGGACTCAGTACACTGGTAAAACAAGTAAGATGTTGGTACTGTCCAGAGAATGTCATCTTGTGTAGACAAAACTGATTTTGTTGCCTTCCTTTCTCAACAAGATATTTATCTATGCTGCCACTTTGAACCATCTTGGGTGTGCTCTTCACAAAAATAAAATCCTCCAATAAATTGTAAAATTTGATTGGATCTGACAAAACCGGTCTAAAGGGTGAAACACATGCCTCTTTAATAAATCAAAACAAAATATTTCTAGCACGATTTCAAGAAAAATATTTTAAATCTAGCTTTCTCTCTCTCTCTCTCTCTCTCTCTCTCTCTCTCTCTCTCTCTCTCTCCCTCTCTCTCTCTCTCTCTCTCTCTCTCTCTCTCTCTCTCTCTCTCTCTCTCTCTCTCTCTCTCTCTCTCTCTCTCTCTCTCTCTCTCTCCCTCCCTCTCTCTCTCTCTTTCATCAGCCGGGGCTATGCCTTTCACACTGGTAGAATGCATTTAGTCTTTTGTGTCCATGCGAATATGTACTTTAGTGAAGAGAAATATATATGATAAACACATGTTTTATTAAGTACAATCTCAGTAAAAGGAAGTCCTGGAGGTGTTCGTAAATATGAGAGAATTTTTAAAAAAGAAATGTTTAGGATGTTACGTCTCTATGGAATATCTGTTTGTCTGTCTGCCTGTTTGTCTGTCTGCCTGACTGTCTGTCTGTCTGTCTTTCTGTCTGTCTCTCTATCTATCTATCTATCTATCTATCTATCTATCTATCAGTCTGTCTTTCTGTCTATCTGTCTATCTGTCTGTCTGCCTGTCTGTCTGTCTGCCTGTCTGTCTGTCTGTTAAATGTCACATTGGACACACTTATTAAAATTAAGTTAAAGCCTGTTCCCACGGGGCGTATTTATTTTGGGGACGAGATGGTCGAGAGGCAAGGTGCTCGCCCCTCATTCCGAAGGTAGCGGGTTCGAATGCCTATCGGCGCAGGCATCTTGGAATTTTGGGATTTTTCTCATATTTTCCTGTCCCTGATCCTATGGTAGATAGGATCGAGCATCTAGTCTTCTCGGATAAGGAAGAAAAATTCAGAGGGCCCGTGTGGCCGTTGCGCAGGTTAAAGATACCTTGGCAGTTGGAAATCGTGAAGAGCAGGCTGTACAAGGTCGCTGCCGGGGCAAAATTCTAAAAAAAAAAAGTATCCCTATCACAAAAGGAAAAATAAAACAAAAAATGTAAAGTGTCAATGCCAATGGCAGCGATCCTCCTAAAATAAACACCTAAACATGGAGAGTGTTTTTTTCTTTTCTGCGCGTGTTTTTGTCGAGCTTTCTATTTCGAAAATTGTTAACTCAAAAGTACGCTTAGGTTACGATACCTATAATACAACTAGAAAAATCCATTTTGAGAAGACTGCCATTATCGGCCAACATTATCGGTGGATAGTGCCCGGGTTTATCCGTCAGTATTGGTGTTGACTAAATACATTTTTTTTTAATGGATTTATTCCCTATTATTGTTGTTGGGTTAAACCAAAAATCAAACAGATTGATTCCTAAGAAAAAAGATGTATTTTAAAAAAAAATACTTGGCTGAGAATCAAACCCCGGTCACCCGATTGATAGGCGAAGATGCTAACCACTATACTGTCTAAATGTGAAGGAAATTTCGAAAATAAACATCGCTAAACCAATTATCGGGGGATAAACACTTCGTTTTCGAATGTCCCCTGGTGTTCAGTGCATGAAAAAGATAAGCCAGGTGAAGCAAACACCCTTGATAGGGACAGACTTTAAGTCTGGACGTCTCACACCGACTCAGGTCTGTACCAAAGCCATCTTGAGAGTCTGTAGTTGTTCATAGTTCAGTCTACCACTTTCAGGCAGACTAACAGTATTCTTCTCATCCACGGCCCGCAACAAACAACTAGGCAGTTTGTGCCTCATTTTCTCTTCCACAAGGATGACTAGCAATCCCGGATTCCTGGGACTGACAGCATACGAGACAGTTTTCATTGTGAAGTACGCCCAATCATCAGAGTAGAGATATTCCTCAGAGATCACTAATAGTACTCGCCAACTTCGATTAACAGTATCCACAATGGACTCAGCAATGTCTGCAGCAGGAATTAAATCGCGGTCTTTTACATACGAAGTCATTCCTAAATCTCTTTCTATGAAAGTTCTCAGAAAATTGCAAGCCAGGACGGTATCTTGGTCAGAGTAACTGATATAAACACCCACTGGATACTGAGATGGCTTATGTAAAGCAAACTGGGGCGAAAATGTTTGAAGGATAACCGAAATAATTTGGGTTTTAAATCGGGTGCAGAGGATATACACGACAAAAGCTAAACCCATTGATATAGCTAGCAATAATGACGCTAGGAGAGAGGTCTTGCCCACACACATTCTCCACAAGGCCTGCACATCTTTGCGCGACAGGGTCGAGGTAAGCTCACCGGACTCGGTAAAACAACTGTAATTTCCTGAACTATCAAAGTGGATGGTACTTTCTTGCAGCCACTGGAGAAACTTCAGATGTGAGCAGTCACAAGACAATATATTTCCCTCCAGTTTAAGAGAGAAATCAGGAACCAACTCCGAGTGAGCGTCCAGAGAGATCATCGCCTCCTCTGACAAATGTAAAATGGAATTCTGCCTTAGATCTAAGTTGCGGAGATTTGGCAGGTAGCTAAAATCAACTGGTATATTGTCAAATTTATTGTCTGCAAGGTTGAGACTCTCAAGAGCTTGATTACTTCTGAAAGAATCTTCGGCAAACAATTTCAAGGAATTTCCTGAGAGATCTAGCTGTCTCAGCGCTGTGAGTGGCTGGAATAATCGACCACTATACTCAATCATGAATTCGCTCTCCAGCCGCGCATTCTTCATACCCAGATACTCCAAGCTCTGAAAGAAATCAAAGAATGTCGCAGAGATCACTGAACAATTATTGAACGATATGTCCAAAAGCTTCAGATTGTGGAGACCCATAACATCTCCGACCAACTTATGGAGGCCATTGTCTGTTATGTGAAACTCTCTCAAGTTATCCGCTCCTTGTAATAATATGTTCGTTTTTACAGTGCCGATATTGTTATTTAAACTGTCCATTTTAAGAACCTTAAGATTCTGAGACAAAGGAAGGATCAAATAACCCGTTTGTAGAATCTCATTCTCGCCGGCTGAAACTTTGAATTTGCTATCGACAAATCCGGATTTCCCTGGCAGCGATGTTGAGTTTAGGTCCTGCACAGAGCTGGTCGCATTCTGGAAGGAACGGTCATCACTGGACCACTTTTCACTTTGACTATGTGCTCCCACCCAAACGTTTCTTTGGCCAGAAAGGAAAACGTCGCCATCATCCAGTTTAGAACTTTCTCCACTGTTCACTGTGTACCACACTGGTGTCAAATCAGCTCTCCGTGGTTCCCTCAGGGATTTACATTCACCTAAATTCAGATGCTGAAGGGAAGGCATTCTCAGAAATGTCCACAAAAAAGCCCGGTCGCCTATCAGGGGATTACCCGAAAAATCTGCTGACTTCAAGCAAGATCTCCAAATTGGCCCGGCCAGTGTATCACTCTCTATCACGTAAACCTTACTCTTTCTAAGGGCGAAATGTTCAACACAAATCTGAGAAAGATACCTGGTTTTATGACCGTCGAGAATGCCGTCAATTAATTCTTTGCCTCCTGTCGAGAAAGTAGATTTCCCAATATTGTCAAGTATTAAATAAGTCAAATTTCTATTCTGAAAAGCGTATAGACCTTCGAATGTTTCACTAAGGCCTTGCTCGGATGAACTAAATATGTATTTTTTTAAGTATTTCATGTGTTGAAAAGAACCTGGTTCTGTGTGAACTAGATTAAAGGCAGATTCCACTTGCAAAGTCACTAATGGAATCGAAAGAAACTGCTGGAAACTGACATTTGTCATTTCGGTCACTCCTCCTGTCAGAAATAAACTGCGTAGGTTTGTCACATTAGAAAAAGCAGAATTGAAATCTAGAATACCGTAGAATGTGTCTAAATATAATGTATCTAGTTTGTCCAAGCCTTGAAATAAATTGCTAGGAAACGAGCCAGATGTGTCAATATTCCCATTGTCAGCCAGATTGAGAATTCGCAAATTCTCTAAAGTCAGAAAGATCCCACTCGACCAGGGATGGCCGCTGGTTACCAACTTGTTATTTCGCAAGTCCAATATCTCAAGGCTATTGAGACCATCAAAGGAAAGTTGGTCAAGGTAGCGCAAACCATTGTTTCGAATTGTCAATGCCTTCAGATGAGTACACAGGTGAAAAGAGCGATTTGGGATAGCCTCGATTTCGTTCAGGTCCAGATCAAGAATCTCCACGCCTGCAGGCATTTGGGTAATGTTTATAGAACGAAGACCTAAATTCCTGCAGTCCAACTTGCTTACATTTGAAAGTAGGTCAACGGAAAAGCGACATACGTCCAGCAAGTTTTTGTCTCCTTCCACTCGCGGGAGTCCATCGTCAGTCCAGCAAATGCCCATTAAACAAGCAACAACGAGAAATGTCCATTCCATCTTCTTCTGCAGCAGCAATTTTCCAGAGCCAATCTGAAATGAAAGAGCACGTTCGTGTACAACTAATTCAAGTATGTTACCATGATAGAACTAATGTTCATAGCTGTGTTCTAATCATGGTAATTGTTTTTAATTATTTTTGTTTGTTTGTTTGCTAAAGTTCTTAAATCTACTATTTTGTATAATAATTAATTTCTCTGCTGCAAATAACTCAGTTTTATTTCGTTCTTAATATGGTAGTGGCTTTTACACGTTTTTGCGATCGTGTTGCTTATATCAACTCTATACCACAACAATTCTGGCATTTCCAATTTTTATTAAATTGGTAAGCACTGTTTCGCTATCATCGCTTGCAAAATGTTCAAACAAGCAGACGTTTAAGCAAAATTAAAAGGTGGTTAAAAAACAACAACAACCACGATAAAAGTAGTAAGTCGCAAAGCCTCATGTCAGTAACAAATGGGAAGAAAACCACACAATGAATTCTAAAAGATTTAAAATAAAGGAAACAACATAAGCCATTGGCCAGTAAGGACTTTCATCTGGCTTAAAAGAAAAACCTTCAAAACCTTCTAAAATAAATGAAAAAATGAATATGAATAAGCCACCTAAATGTGCTGCTCCTCAAAAGTTCAAACAATATAATAATACATGCGTAATTATTATGAAAATTGCCGTATCAGTTCTTACAGTGAATTAAAGAGAGAAAAGCATACAAGGCGTGACTTAGACAAGATGTAAATCTTGGCTACAGTCTTTGCCTCCGTTTTACAAACATCAAGTATTGAAATTGCAACTATCATTATTCGGCTGGTACGCACACATTAAAATTTATCATTGATATTATACATACCGACATAGTGAAGGAAACTTGTATTTGCGGGGATTCTCAAAACTTGAGTGACGCACACGCGTGAGGAGACTTGAATGTAGACTTGACTCGATAGGGTTCTTGCAGCTGTTTGGAAAAAAATAAGACGTAAATCAAAAAGTGCCAATCGTCAGAATGGGTAAATACTATGAGTTTGAGGAAAGTACGAGACTTGACGTGAAAAGTGCTTTTTTTCTGATGTCAGGAAAGATCACCCTGCTCTGTATATTTTTCGGTTTGCCAACTTAAATACAATGTTTATTTGTGTATGTGTATGTGTGTGTGTGAACGAGATAGATAGATAGATAGATAGATAGATAGATAGATAGATAGATAGATAGATAGATAGATAGATAGATAGATAGATAGATAGATAGATAGATAGATAGATAGATAGATAGATAGATAGGTAGGTAGGTAGGTAGGTAGGTAGGTAGGTAGGTAGGTAGGTAGGTAGGTAGGTAGGTAGGTAGGTAGGTAGGTAGGTAGGTAGGTAGGTAGGTAGGTAGGTAGATAGATAGATAGATAGATAGATAGATAGATAGATAGATAGATAGATAGATAGATAGATAGATAGATAGATAGATAGATAGATAGATAGATAGATAGATAGATAGATAGATAGATAGATAGATAGATAGATAGATAGATAGATAGATAGATAGATAGATAGATAGATAGATAGATAGATAGATAGATAGATAGATAGATAGATAGATAGATAGATAATTGATAGATAGATAGATAGATAGATAGATAGATAGATAGATAGATAGATAGATAGATAGATAGATAGATAGATAGATAGATAGATAGATAGATAGATAGATAGATAGATAGATAGATAGATAGATAGATAGATAGATAGATAGATAGATAGATAGATAGATAGATAGATAGATAGATAGATAGATAGATAGATAGATAGATAGATAGATAGATAGATAGATAGATAGATAGATAGATAGATAGATAGATAGATAGATAGATAGATAGATAGATAGATAGATAGATAGATAGATAGATAGATAGATAGATAGATAGATAGATAGATAGATAGATAGATAGATAGATAGATAGATAGATAGATAGATAGATAGATAGATAGATAGATAGATAGATAGATAGATAGATAGATAGATAGATAGATAGATAGATAGATAGATAGATAGATAGATAGATAGATAGATAGATAGATAGATAGATAGATAGATAGATAGATAGATAGATAGATAGATAGATAGATAGATAGATAGATAGATAGCCAGGAGAGTTGGCGGGGCTTTGATCTATTTCTGTAGGGGCTCGCCTCCGCCTCTGTTTCCTGTGCTGTTGTTTCTGTGATGAATTTGTCTAATTTGCTATTTATTGCGAAAATGAGTCTCTTTAAATCTTCTAAATTTTATTTGGTTTGTTGTTCTAATTGGATTATTCCTTTGGTTTCTCGGGAGCCTCAATCCTAGTGCTGTTGGGCCCCCCACTATTGGCTCATTCGTATGAGGTCTTTTAGTTTCTTGGGGAACTCAGCCTAGTGTTGTTGGCCCCGCTATTGGCTCATTCTCGTGTCTGCATGTAATAATGTTTTATTTGGTCTGTGGCATGTGTTGGGGGTTTGTTTTTTGTATGTTTGTCTAGCTCTTGTCTGACGACTCGGGTGATTGTTGCTGTGTTTGTTGTGGTGTTGATTTGGTTGCTGTTTGTCTTGTTGGTGTTGGTAGGGTGGAGAGAAGCGGGAGGGGGGGGGGGTTTATTTCCCTTTGTTACCCAGGCATTGTTGTGTCCCCTTTCAAGGCCCTTGTTTACCGTCGATTGTTTTTTTATTAAAAGAGTTCACTAGGTTATCTATAGTTCGTTCACTGAGGCGTGATCACGGTTTAGTTGGATTTTCTCAGCTATTACGAAATACAGTGTTCTGAATTTTTGCCTGCAGTCTTACATTTATCATGACCCTACAAATCTTGAATTTGAAGTCTATGCACAGCACCGTTCTTTGAAAGCGGCGAATTCCTTTTGTCATGATCACATTAGGATCATAAATGCCGTGCTAGGTTACGACTTCAGTGAGTTAAATTTTACGATGTTGTTAATTATAACCAGGGTAATTTGTCCTTGAGCTGTTCTCGTGAACAGTTTGTTTTGAAACACCTTTTTTCTTATAGATGGAGAGAAGGAGGGGCGAGACAGAATAAATGTATAGCTAGGAATGACAGAGCAGTTCTCGACCCCGTGATTTTGATTAACACAGAGAAGGGGCGAGTAAAGGTAGTTTATTGAGACGCTTAGTTGGCGTTCAGAAATTCGTGCATAAGAGTAGAAAGCACGGGGTTTAAAGATTTTAGTAGTTAATGTTTCACATTTTAAATTTTATTGTCTAGGTAAAATTGACCTTGATTTTGGCGCAAGGCCGTGTCGAGAATAAAATAATACTGCAGGCTGAGCCCGAGTGGCTGCACCAATCAAATGTGTGAATCTGGACGGAAGGTCGAGACATAACTTTAGTATTTAAACCCGTACAGAGCTCAGATAGTTGCCACATGTAGACAATCCATTTACGAAGTGGACGGCGATAGTCCTCAGCCAGATGAGAGACATAGAGACGCAGTTGAGCAGTCCATATTGTGAGGAGCGTGATTCTTTAAAGCTCCAGAGCCTAAGCTACTTGGTTTGATATATGAACCCACAGCGATTACATCCAGCGCTCTCACGCCCAGTGAGAGCCGCATGGTGAGAGTCAAATACTAATTTGTAATAATGGAAGTGAAACGTTCTACCTACTTTTGAAGACAGTTTCAGAGCTACCGCCAGACAACGCATGGTTGTACAAGCATTCTCCATGGCGTGTATAGAGGAAATGTTAATATCATAACATGTCTCGTTGGAATAATAGAATTTAAATTGTTATATCCGTCGCCACGTGCGCGGATTCCATTTGGCAGTTAAACTACATAATGAGCTGCAAATAGTCAGTTTGAATAAGTTAGTTTTTATAGAAAGCTGTTAGTTTCATTAGTTAGATTCAGTTGCCTTTGAATTGATATTTATATTTATATTTATATTTGTTACATTAATTACATGTAATTAAAATGCCCTACAGTTCTGCTAAAAATCAAAGCAATTCATTTATTTAGTTTTTAGAATGCAAGTATTTTTTTTTGTGTGTTCGTCGATTGTGGGAGCGGACCTCGAAAGAGTGTCAGTCGAATTTTCCCCATCTAACCCACATCGCGGCACCTTTGATCTTTTCTCTGTTTTCAATTTAATAGGCCCCAGATGTATAGATGTTTACAGTATACGTGTGTTCCTACATGATCTGTCACTTCTCGCCTCCGTGTAGTTGATTTAAATTCCTAAACAGCAACAATTTGTGGTGAATTGTGGTGGCGTAGCGGGATGTTACGGACTTGAGGTTTGCTTTACACGTAAATGCATTTATTGTTACTTTCCTGTAAGATAAAGCTACTACAGATTCATTGCTTATCTATGGAAAACAACCTTCTAGTTATGCTAAACGGTAACATCCTATGAAAGATAAAGTTTGTATATCTAGGCTTTCCAATCTGTAATAAGTTGTGAGAAATAATAACATATCAAGATATGACCACCCTTTCCCCTCTTGAGTCCCTGTCATTGCAAGAGCATGGCCCTGTGGGTACAATGATCAGGCTGCGGACTTGGGTCAACCTTAGGCCCATTAGAAAAGTTAGCCCTAAAAAGGTTTCTTTTTTGTTTCAAAACAGGCAAGAGCTTGTCGATGCTTTTATTGTTTTATCATCTCAGTCGCTTTCTGAGTAGGATGTCTCCATTGGATTGATGAAAATATTCGGTTGAATAAAATGGAGGCTGTCGTTTTACCAGTATACTTCCTCCAACCGCAATACTTGGTCCTCGCACTTGGAGAAAAATTTCAGTGCTGCATGAGTTAGATTTTGGATGTCACACAGTTTGAAGGTCTTGTTCTCCAATGTTCCGCATCGTATTGATTTTGATGTTTAAATCCATGATCAAGGGAATTCTGAAATTGAAAGATCTCTGTCAACGCCTCTGACTCCGTGTTGGCCGACCAGTGAACAATCACGAGAGTTTGTTTTTAAACCAAGTTTAATCCCGTGCTATACCACATTAATATTTTTAGTGGGGCTCAAAACGATGTGTTAAATTATTACAGTAAACCGCCTAAATGTTTATACTTGTCGGTGCTCTCTTTATTTATATACCGCAAATGAACAAACTCAAAAACTACTTTAATATTCGGGGGGGGGGGGGGAATCTGGGTTAGGGTCATCACAAATCTAAAACACCATACCGAATTACATTCAAATATCATCGCCGGTTGCAACGCTACGAGCAGTTCTCTGTGATCATGCCTCGGTGAACCGACTATAGTTCTATTTTTGACACGGGGGTATTTTTATTTGTTTTGCAGTTGTGTGTGTTGTGGCCTAATTTGTTGCAGTGCTTGCATTTGTCTCGTCTGGGCTTGTATGTTTGTGTGTGTATTTTCCGCCCCTCCCCGTCTCTCAAAATGATGTCTCTCCCCCCCCCCCTCCTGTATATTAATAGAAGAGTGTTTGTTTCTCGGCCTCATCGAATTAGCTGTACGACCTTGTTATTTTGGGGTCTTTAATAATAATTTTCTGATTGATTCGCCGAGTGTTTATGTCTATGTTTGTATTGTTTGGGTTTTTAATGGATTTCTTTGGCGGCGTCTCGCTCACAGTAGAGACTGACAACAATCGGCCTCACTAGTTCAGCATGTCAAAACTGTCGGCTGGGGGAAAGAGAGACATCACGCACTGAGTGAAAACTGAACCAAAAGAGGCTCGACTCGACTCACTGCTCACTGCTCCACCAGTTTTACCCCAACGCGTGTTGTTAACCCCAATCCTATGGTATGTAGAATCGAACACCTGGTCTTCTCGGATGAGGACGAAAAATCCTAAGGGCCTGTGCGCATGTTGCTTACGTTGAGCTTTGCAGTTGGAAGTCGAGAAGAGCAGGTCGAACAAGGCCGCTACCCTGTAAAATTCTATTTTAAAAAAATAAAAAAAACTAATCCCTACCACAAAAATAAAGCACAGAAACAAGAACAAAGAAAATAAAAACACGAAAAATGGGGTATAAATACCAAGAGCAACGAAGAACCTCCTAAAATAGAGGCCTAAACAGATAACTGATCCCCTGGTCTCTTGTAAGCTTTTAATTTAGTTGGCTTCACAACTCTTTCTCCCCTCCATTCCCCGCGATGCCAGAGTATGACTGGACACTAATACGGCGAGCGTCCACGGAAAGGCTTTTACGATGTTCTAACACGTTCAGTACAATGTGGCATGGAGTATTTTCACCGTTTCATTTGAAACATAATTATTTGACTATGATTTATTATATCCCCAAAACATACTTACTAATTAACTTTCCATTTTTCAAACACTTTTTTAAATTTTTTTTAAAATTCATTACCAGAATTGGAAAGCTTACATACACATCCCACCCTCCTCCGTCTCACCCCCACCTCACACCTATGTGCTTTATACGGTGGGAGCACCACATAACTACCATTTTTCCAAATGTACTAAACTTACCGGTGGCCCCTGTTAAGACTTACCATAATGACATAAGTCTTAGTCTCTATTTGATCTTGCTAAAAGATTTTGAAACCTACCTTTTAAGTTCCTATCCCAGGCTCTTAGTATATAGGGAGATTCAGTACATCTGGGTTTTACCAGGATGTCGAAATACAGAGTGTGGAGGCCCTAGGGGTGGCGGGCTGACTGACTTGTGTATTTCAACACTGCACTAGTGGTAACTGGGGTGGAACATTACGTGCCCGGATACTGTGTGAAAGGGGTCACCATGAACGAGGCCAATGGTGCTGACATTTAATTTTGGTAAGATCCGGCTCTGGAGGGTTTTTGGAAAACGTGGCTATCAAACTGAAGTTTGTGGCCGCCCCTGTCTCTCTCTCTCTCTCTCTCTCTCTCTCTCTCGCTTTCTCTCTCTCTCTCTCTCTCTCTCTCTCTCTCTCTCTCTCTTTCTCTCTTCTCTCTCTCTCTCTGTCAGTCTGTCTCTCTCTCTCCTTTTCTCTCGCATTCTCTCTCTGTCTCTCTGTCTCTCTCTGTCTGTCTCTCTTTTTCTCTCGTTGTCTCTCTCTCTCTTTTCTCTGTCTCTCTCATTTTCTATCTGATTCTCGTTCTCTCTCTCTATTTTCCTCTCTTTCCTCTTTCTCTTTTATCCTTTCTATTTCTCTCTCTCTTTACATCTCTCCTACTCCTTCTCTCTTTCTTTTATTCCTCTCTCTCCCTTTCTCTTTCTCTTTTTCTCTGTTTTTCTTTTTCTATTCCCCTCTTTCTGTTTCTCCCTCCCTTTCTATTTCTCTGTCCCTCCCCTCTCTTTCTCTCTCTGTACGTGTACATGAATGTGTATATGCTGTAGTTGCAGTAGGAAGTACAATAGCAAACCGGCCACAGACAATCATAATTTTCTCGCTGATATTGTCAGTGCACTACATTACATCCCTACAGATTAACGTGTATTTCGAAAATCACAAAAGTAATTATCGTGATTTGAATGCCCCCCACCCCCCCCCCCCAAAAATTGTAGAGAGTAAAAGGCAGAGAAGATTGGCAGTCACGTTTTTGAATTGCGTAACATCCTGTTTAAGCCCAAGTACACCCCAGGGCATTTTGATCTGCCGGTGCCCGATGGTGATGTCATGTGATTGCCCTTCAATAAGATACGACCGGTTGGCTAGCGCGCTAGGTGGCTTTCAAATTCAATGTCGTGGCATCCGTCGCCTTCCCACTTATTGATCGATCAAAACGGGTCAGTGCGCCTTTGGCAAACAATGGCTGCTGTCAAATCCACATGAGAAGAAAGGTGGCAAAAAAAAAAACCGTTGTATTTTGCAAAGCATTACGGGTGTGGACAGACAGATACATGAAGACATTACTAAAAGAACATGAATGGAAAACAAATTTGTCAAATGAGGTCCAGCATTAAAGAGTGAGAGGCCAATATTTTGTAGTTTGTAGGAACGGTTGCGTTTTGTTGAGTATTTGCAGGCTGGTTTTTGTTGTTGTTGTTGGTTTTTTTGGCCAACTCTCATCTTACACCTAGCCCTACTGTGACTCGCCTCTTATCGGTTTCCAGTTAACAAATCCACATTAGCTGTGGCATGCAAGCCAGAAGACAGTAAGGCTATTTAAAATGAAACTGAAATATCCGTGTTCTACTTGCCAGAGAGTCTCAAACACAAGAGCGTCACTTTGCTGCTAGGGGAGGAACTACTAATCTAGAGAAAGGAATTACAAATCTATAGAGAGCCATTACAAACAAATCTAGCGAGAGAGATAATATAAATCTAGAGAAAGAAATTTTAACTTTATAGAGAGGCATTACAAATCTAAGGAGAGAAATAATACAAATCTAGAAAAAGGAATTTTAAATCTATAGACGAGGAATTTTAACCGGGTGGTGGGGAGGGGTGGAGGGAGGCTAATCAAATACATGGAGACTTTTTGCGATCCAATGAAGTAAAGAGTTCTCTTTCCATTCGTCTCCATTTAATACAGA
Source organism: Onchidella celtica (assembly GCA_963931925.1). Taxonomy (NCBI): domain Eukaryota; kingdom Metazoa; phylum Mollusca; class Gastropoda; order Systellommatophora; family Onchidiidae; genus Onchidella; species Onchidella celtica. Next base: position 47,104,197 of record OZ007572.1, on the reverse strand, counting down.
AATTTAGTTTTATTCATTATAAATTGTTTCAATAATTACCACTGTAAAGATCTAATTGTGAAAAATTGTGTTATAAGATGACAATTTAAAATGGGGGATGAGGAAACGGGATAGCAAGGAGAGGAAAGGATATGAGATAAGATGAGATAAGATAAGGACCAATTTATTATTCCATGAGGAAATTCACTTCCATAGAGCTTTTAATAGCACAAACATTGTACACGCATCAAACACATCATCACATAAACATATCATAACTCACAATAGGCTTATTATACATGACGTAACATGACATGGAACCTTAGTAAAATATGGCACACATCTAGTTGTAATACTTTGTTGGGGTGAATTGCCGAGGGCAGAAACGAGCTTCTTTATGACTGTGGCCTTGTAGTGTGAAACCCACTGTAGATCTACATGAAGGAGCATCAAACGTTTTGTTGTTGTTGTTGTTTCTTAGATTTCCGGGCCATCTGGTTTGTTTCCATGAAATCCAACAAGTTGTTTTATTGACATGTGACACCGTCATGACAGGACTGTTTCGGTTCGTGCTTGGGTAGGTTATAATTATCAAACATTTATAAAGTTTTTGCCATTTGAAGTCTTCTTGACCTTCATCTGTGCTGCACCATCTACAAAATGCATGCATAAAATCACAGGAACAAATGCAGTCATTGTTGAGTACCTGAATTACTGAATGGCTGTGCAAGGCTCAATATCTAGGTTACAATTAATAGCATTATGAACATCGCTTCTTACAAGATACAAAATATCAAGCTATTCAAATAACAGCATTAGTCAATAAAAAAAAGAGATTGGGGGGAGGGGGGATGATTGGGGCAGAAAGAGAGAGGGAGACAGAGGGAGGGAAGGAGAAAAAAGATGCAGAGCTGTAAAGAAATAATAATATAAGAGAGGCAGACTGACAGATACCGTCAAACACACATACACACAGAGGGAAAGAGAGAGAGAGAGAGAAAGAGAGAGAGAGAGAAAGAGATAGAGAGAGAGGGAGAAAGAGAAAGCTAACTGTCGGCCACATTTTAAAAGAATGTGTGGATACGTGCACATCTGAAGAAGGCATTATGCCTGTGGATCCATGAAATAATTATTTTCTGACATGGACCCGCAACGGATCTTGTCATTTCTGAAAGAGGTCAAACTGTACAAGCTGATTTAACAGACTTTTATCATATTTACGAAATGCTATAGACATACTTTACAGCACGAGCCTTTTCCCGTTAGATTTTTTTACACCACTGTTATTTGGTCTTACCTATAGGTATCTGAGGGCCGAAAGCTAACCCAAAGCGACTACTACTACTATTTCCTGCTGCACCCACTGCTGCTTCGGGCAGCAACAAAAGATCTCCAGCGCCATCTGTCCTGGGCCATCTTTGCGAGACTTCCCCAAGAGTGATTGAAGGATTTCATTTCTGCCTCGAACGTTCTCCGCCAGGTAGCCTTAGGTCTGCCCACAGACTAATAAATCAACCAGACTGGAAACACAAGCTTCGGACTGTGTCGTTTTTTACGGAAGTTAATGAGATGCGGTCGTATAACCAACGTGGCCGCCGCTCGGGAAATTCCGATTCTAGTTCTATCTGCATTAGAAATTTCTTTTTATGTGTCAAGATTCGCTGTACATGTATTAATAATGCATTAACTTGCATATCTTAAATTTTATTGTCTACAGCTGTCTTTTTTTTTTTTGTTATAAATGATGACTGGATGGACTTTTAGCGACCGCTGCATTGTAGCTATGCTGAAGCGTCGGTCGCAACCGTAAACCTAATGTGGCGGATGGTTCATGACCTTTCGCTGTTTTGTGACGTCACACAAATGGCTCACCCAGTCTGGGTATTTTATTAGTCTGTGGGTCTGCCTCTCTTCGCGATGATGTTGGCTATTTCTTATTGCTTGCATTAATAGTTCTTGATTAGAAATCCTATTTGGCCAAAAGATGCGGAGAATCCTACGAAGACACGTGGTGTGGAAGGAAGACAACTTGGCCAGGTCACCCTCTTTCATTCGCCAACACTCTGATCCATACAGGAGTGTGGATAGGACACAGCTTTGGTACAGCCTGATCTTCGTGTTGATGCCGTATTGTGTCGATTTCCAGATGTTGCTCATACTTTGAAAGACGGCCTTTGCGAGAGAATGAAAAAATTGTGAGAGGCGCAAAATGGCCATTATCGTGCCGATGAGCTGTTAAACCCAAACTCAAACTGAAATTCAAGGTCTATATCAAATAAACACATGACCCAGTATTACATGCATTATTAAATCCATTTTCCTATTATCTCTTAGGTTTTCTTGTAAATGTCACTGACTGTAAAAGAATGTCAGAAACTTTTCTTTCTTCTTTCCGTCTGTCTCATTCATTCTTTATTCCTTCTTCAACGTTGCCAAAATACATTAAATGTACTATGTATAATGATGTATGTATTCAGCTGCACCAATGATTCCCGGGCCCAGCCATTGTTTCAGGGAGGGGACATGTTGGTCTAGAGGCAAGATGCTCGCCTCAATCCCAAACTGGTACCAGGTTCGATTCCCGGTTGGTGCAGGCATGTTGGAATAGGGAGGGGGGGGGGGATTCCTGCCGCTGGTTCTATGATAGGTAGGATCGAGCACCTAGTCTTCTTGGATAAGGACGAAGAACTCGGATGACCCCCGTCACATTGGCGATACATCGCTAGTTTCAAGTCGAGTAGAGCACGCCTCACTAGGCCGCTGCTGCGGGTCAACATCTTTCTATGATAGGTAGGATCGAGCACCTAGCCTTCTTGGATAAGGACCAAGAACTCGGATGACCCCCGTCACATTGACGATACCTCGGTAGTTTCAAGTCGAGTAGAGCACGCCTCACTAGGCCGCTGCTGCGAGTCAACATCTTTCTAAACATTAATTCCTGCCACAAAAACCTACACAAATAAGAACAAGAAAAATAAAAACAAACAGAGAGGTGCAAATGCCAAGGCCAGAAATCCTACCAAAAAAAAAAAGACCTTAACGGGGGGGGGGGAGGGAGCTACGAGAGAGATTGTACCCACACCGACCGCCCCTCCCCCCCCCCCACACACACACACACACGGCGTATGAAAAACGAACATTGGCAGAGGGTTGATTTCTGATGATAGTACACACGCTGTTCAGTTATAGTAATGACTTCAAAGATTACCTTTTGTTTATTAGTATTATTTAATTATTGGGTTTCAACAAGCGATGTGTATGAAAATCAAATGTAGGTAATATGTTTCCAATGACATACAAGTAGTCATATAGTGTATGCACAATGCCGTTTAAGGTTTTAGAATTGTGGTTCTCAACCTGGGCGATATCGGCATCTGAGGAGGGGACCGATTTTAATTTCCGGGGGGGGGGGGGGGGGGAGGTGCGACACAGAAAAGGGCAACAAGAGGGCAAAAGCGATGAAGGGAACGGCGATTTGGGGCAAATAATATGGAGCAGTCACTGACGTGTTCAACAGCACACATAGATCAGGTGGGTTCAACAGCACACATAGATCAGGTGGGTTCAACAGCACACATAGATCAGGTGCGTTCAACAGCACACATAGATCAGGTGGGTTCAACAGCACACATAGATCAGGTGGGTTCAACAGCACTCATAGATCAGATGGGTTCAACAGCACACATAGATCAGGTGGGTTCAACAGCACACATAGATCAGATGGGTTCAACAGCACACATAGATCAGGTGGGTTCAACAGCACACATAGATCAGATGTGTTCAACAGCACACATAGATCAGGTGGGTTCAACAGCACACATAGATCAGGTGGGTTAAACAGCACACACAGATCAGATGGGGTTTTTATGAACAGAACAGGCTTTTTTTTTTTTTGCAGTGCATTTGATAGAGAATGCTTTTTGTTTTAAGATTAAGAATAATGTGTTTAGGTCTTTATTTTAGAAGGTTCGCTGCCCTTGGTACTTTAGTTACACCTCACTTTTCTTGTTGTCTGTTCTCGTTACAGTGTGTTTTTGTGGTACGGATTAGTTTTTATTTTAGAATTTTGCCAGGGCAACGGCCTTGTTCGGCCTGCTCTTCAAATCTTTGAACTGCCAGTGTATCTTTAACGTGCACATGGGTCCTCTTGAGTGTTTCGTCCTGATCCGAGAAGGCAAAGTGCTCGATCCTATCTACCATATGATCAGTAACATGCCTGCACTGTCTGGGGATCGAACCCGGTACCTTCAGCATGAGACGTGAGCACCTTGCCTCTAGACCAACGCGTGTGTTTATTATGAATAATGAAACACCTGTTGTCATCAATAGGACCTGAAAAATTTGACATCATACTTTGAGTAGTCTGTCTTCTTGTGAAGTATATTGGAGTTGGAACTTGGGGGAGAGAGAAAGGGGAGGGGGCAATAATAGAGCCTAAGGGGATGATTGCCTGAAAAATGTTGAGAACCACTGTTGTAGAGTGTCAAGGGTTTATCATGGGCATTCACCATTCTACTGGCCGTGCATTCGTACAAGGGGGTGGGGGTCTGTGGGGGGGGGGGAGGGGGGGGGCGGGGGGGGGGCCGAGACTGAGAGGATTGAAGCCAAGCATCCAAAAATGTTGTGGTGGTGGTAATGATGATGGTGGTGGTGGTGGTGATGGTGGTGGTGGTGGTGATGGTGATAGTGTTGATGACAATGATGATGATGGCAGTGGTGATGATGATGACGACAATTGCTGTACGATGATGAGGACGATGATGATGATGATGTAAATAGTATTCAAACACTTCATTCTCACTAAGCAACTGCTTACGAGAGGTAGTATTCGCGATAAAACAATTCATGAGATAGGGGGAAGAAGGAGGGGGGCTCTAAAATAGCCCAAATCGAGCTAAGGTGTACCTCGACAATGTCCCCCAAAGGCAACAGAATAGAAGCGTTTAACAAGAGCTAAAATCTTTACACAAGCAGTTGAAACGCTTAACGCCGGGTTAAAAGATTTACACAAACAATGGAAGAGTTTCACACCGGGTTAGCAAACAACAAGCCTTTCACACGGATTAAACTGTTAGATAAAGTCATCAATTGAAGTAACGCTTGTCACATTTCAAAGTTTGACAACACTTCAGCAGAATACAATGACCGGTAGGTTTCTTTAACCCTTAGACTGTTTGGGGTTTTAAACAGTTCTAACAACTTTCAGTTCTAATTACATGTACTGGAATTATCTCGTGAAGCAAATGTGCATTTCTCGGTATACAAAGGACGCGACGGTATTGTGTCCTAAAGCCAAGGGCAATAACCATTTAATTTTTCAGTCTTTGGATAAATAAAGTATGGATTATTTCCCTTGGATCAGGGACACAATACCGGATATATTTTATCAAATTTTGCCCGGATATCAATTCAGTTTCCATAGCTGAATTAAAATAACCTTTTTTTTGCTTCCTTTCACTGCTGTACGTGCATTTATCACTCAAAAACGTTTTTAAAATGTATAGAAATTAATAGGTTCTAAATAGACGACACTTTCTGAGTGGCTGCATGAAATTCAAGTTTTGTTTAAAATCTAGAGTGAATTAGGTCTGCCTTTTATGTTTTTTAATTCCATTTGTGAATTTACTTTCACAGCTTTGCACATAAAATTATAAAAATTCACATATATATGAAGACCGAACAACTCTGAATGCAGCATTCGCGATGATAGACGGACACATAGATGAGACAAAGACAGAAAGTGAGGGAGAGAGAAAGTTCTTACTATTTCATTCAAAGCGATTTGGGCCCACTTTGTGAAGACCGGCACCATTAAAATTCTGATTAACTTTTATTCGTTCACAGTTAATGACTTTTCAATGACAAATTCAAAGGGCTGCAAAATGACGGATTAACTCTAAGTTACCCAGATCTGCATCAGATTGTCAATCCCCTTTCGGGAAAGGTAAAACTCGTGTCAAAGTATAAAAATTGGTCAATACAGATACACCAGCATTCATATCAATTTCTCAATCTCTCACACCACAATAAAAAAACAACAAACAAACAAAAAACAGCTAGAGTGTCAATATATTTTATTCAACTTTAAACATTTGCAAATAACCATAAACATGAAATAATGAACACATGCAAAGCTAACTTTGCTATCAATCACAGTTTGTCATCAAACATAAATTAGTATAATTTAACAATACGGCAAATAATTCAATAATTCACAGAGTTTCATATTGCTGGACAATCGTTTTCCTTAATTATGGAATAAAATAAACGGCTGAATTGTCTGGATGAAAAGTACGTGGGGACAAAGTGGATTTTTCTCATATTTTCAAGTCCCTGGTCCTATTGGGGGGTAGGATCGAGTAGTTCTTGGAAATTGGATTTTTCTCATATTTTCAAGTCCCTGGTCCTATTGGGGGGTAGGATCGAGTAGTTCTTGGAAATTGGATTTTTCTCATATTTTCAAGTCCCTGGTCCTATTGGGGGGTAGGATCGAGTACCTAGTCTTCTCGGATAAGGACGAAAAAATTCGGAGGGCCCGTGTGCACGTTGCGCACGTTAAAGATACCTTGGCAGTTGGAAATCGTAAAGAGCAGGCCGAAAGGCCGCTGCCCGGGCAAAATTGAAATTAATAGATTAAAATTTATCCATATCATCTCGCCCCCCCCCCCCCCGCCAGAACAAGAAATAATAAAACAAGTAAAGTGATGTGTAAATGCCAAGGGCAGCGAACCTCCTAAAATAAAGACCTCAAATAATTGTCTGGATGAAAAGTATGAGTGGATGGAAGGCTGGATGGATGGAATGAATGAACGGATGGATGAATGAAAGGAGTGGGTGGATGGATGGATGGAATGGATGAATGAATGAATAGACGAATGGATAGATGAAAAGAATAAAAGGATGGATGCATGGATGGACGGAATGAATGAATGAATAAATGAATAGACGGACAGATGGATGGATAAACGAAATCGAATGGATTGGATGGATGGATGGATGGACAGATGGCTGAAATGAATGGATGGATGGATGAGGATGAATAATGAATGAATAATGAATGCGTAAATGAATGAATGAAATGAGTTATGGAATAAAATTAATGGATGAATGATCTGGATGAAATGAATAAATGGAAGGATGGATGGAATGAATATATGGATGGATGGATGAAAAGAAGGGATGGATGGAATGGATAAATAAATGAATAGACGAATGGATGAATGAAAGGAATAAAAGGATAGATGGATGGATGGATTGAATGAATGAATGAATAGACGGCCATATGGATGAATAAATGAAATGAAATGGAATGGGCACATGGATGGATGGATGGATGAATGAAATGAATGAATGGATGCATGGAATATCTGAAATTGCAATAGATCACGCTAGAAAAATGTATGTAATTAAGACAATTTTATTTCAACTCTGTGTGCAAAGTTTCGATGGACTCAGTACACTGGTAAAACAAGTAAGATGTTGGTACTGTCCAGAGAATGTCATCTTGTGTAGACAAAACTGATTTTGTTGCCTTCCTTTCTCAACAAGATATTTATCTATGCTGCCACTTTGAACCATCTTGGGTGTGCTCTTCAGAAAAATGAAATCCTCCAATAAATTGTAAAATGTGATTGGATCTGACAAAACCGGTCTAAAGGGTGAAACACATGCCTCTTTAATAAATCAAAACAAAATACTTCTAACACGATTTCAAGAAAAATATTTTAAATCTAGCTCTCTCTCTCTCTCTCTCTCTCTCTCTCTCTCTCTCTCTCTCTCTCTCTCTCTCTCTCTCTCTCTCTCTCTCTCTCTCTCTCTCTCTCTTTGTCTTTCTCTCCCTCCCTCCCTCTCGCTCTCTCTTTCTCTCTCTCTTTCGGCAGTTCAATGTATCGAACAATTTAAGGCTGCCATTAGAGGCTTTCAACTCGATTGATGATGTGCTTTATTAAAACTAACAGTACAATAGAAAGATGCATTGCAGATTTCTGATAGGCTCAAATCGCTTTCAAACCCTTTCCATTATTCAAAGACAGTTTGATTGGTGAAGTTGGGAAGGTCTAAAAGCCAATCAAAATTGACAGTCAGGAATAAATGGACTGGACTTAAAAGGACTGGACATTCTGTATTTACAGTACCGTCGACAGTTCCCACTCTAAAGTATTCAAAAGGTACACGTCATTCACATTTCTTGCAAAGTTCTGCAGCATCAGCACAATCATAGAAACTTATCAATGGGGGACACGGTCGTCTGGGGGCAAGGTGCTCTCTTCCAATACCGAAGGTACCGGGTTAATTTCCCGGTAGGTGCAGGAATGTTGGACTTTTTTTTAAGGGCGAGGGGGGGGGGGGGATTTTGGGATTTTTCTCATATTTTCCTGTCCCTGATCCTATGGTAGATAGGATCGAGCATCTAGTCTTCTCGGATAAGGAAGAAAAATTCAGAGGGCCCGTGTGGCCGTTGCGCAGGTTAAAGATACCTTGGCAGTTGGAAATCGTGAAGAGCAGGCTGTACAAGGTCGCTGCAGGGGCAAAATTCTTTTTAAAAAAAGTATCCCTATCACAAAAGGAAAAATTAAACAAAAAATGTGAGGTGTCAATGCCAATGGCATCGATCCTCCTAAAATAAACACCTAAACATGGAGAGTGTTTTTTTCTTTTTTGCGCTTGTTTTTGTCGAGCTTTCTACTTCGAAAAGTGTTAACTCAAAAATATGCTTACGTAGAGATACCTACAATGCAACTAGAAAAATCCATTTTGAGAAGACTGCCATTATCCGCCAACATTATCGGTGGATAGTGCACGTGTTTATCCGCCAGTATTGGTGTTGACTAAATAAATTATTTTTTTTAATGGATTTATTCCCTATTATTGTTGTTGGATTAAACCAATAATCAAACATATTGATTCCTAACAAAAAAGATGTATTTAAAAAAAAAATACTTGGCTGAGAATCAAACCCCGGTCACCCGATTGATAGGCGAAGATGCTAACCACTATACTGTCGCGGACCCTGTCTAAATGTGAAGGAAATTTCGAAAATAAACATCGCTAAACCAATTATCAGGGGATAAACACTTCGTTTTCGAATGTCCCCTGGTGTTCAGTGCATGAAAAAGATAAGCCAGAAGAAGCAAACACCCTTGATAGGGACAGACTTTAAGTCTGGACGTCTCACACCGGCTCAGGTCTGTACCAAAGCCGTCTTGAGAGTCTGTAGTTGTTCATAGTTCAGTCTACCATTTTCAGGCAGACAAACAATATTCTTCTCATCCACGGCCCGCAACAAACACCTAGGCAGTTTGTGCCTCATTTTCTCTTCCACAAGGATGACTAGCAATCCCGGATTCCTGGGACTGACAGCGTACGAGACAGTTTTCATTGTGAAGTACGCCCAATCATCAGAGTAGAGATATTCCTCAGAGATCACCAACAGTACTCGCCAACTTCGATTAACAGTATCCACAATGGACTCAGCAATGTCTGTAGCAGGAATTAAATCGCGGTCTTTTACATACGAAGTCATTCCTAAATCTCTTTCTATGAAAGTTCTCAGAAAATTGCAAGCCAGGACGGTATCTTGGTCAGAGTAACTGATATAAACACCCACTGGATACTGAGATGGCTTATGTAAAGCAAACTGGGGCGAAAATGTTTGAAGGATAACCGAAATAATTTGGGTTTTAAATCGGGTGCAGAGGATATACACGACAAAAGCTAAACCCATTGATATAGCTAGCAATAATGACGCTAGGAGAGAGGTCTTGCCCACACACATTCTCCACAAGGCCTGCACATCTTTGCGCGACAGGGTCGAGGTAAGCTCACCGGACTCGGTAAAACAACTGTAATTTCCTGAACTATCAAAGTGGATGGTACTTTCTTGCAGCCACTGGAGAAACTTCAGATGTGAGCAGTCACAAGACAATATATTTCCCTCCAGTTTGAGAGAGAAATCAGGAACCAACTCCGAGTGAGCGTCCAGAGAGATTGTCGCCTCCTCTGACAAATGTAAAATGGAATTCTGCCTTAGATCTAAGTTGCGGAGATTTGGCAGGTAGCTAAAATCAACTGGTATATTGTCAAATTTATTGTCTGCAAGGTTGAGACTCTCAAGAGCTTGATTACTTCTGAAAGAATTTTCGGCAAACAATTTCAAGGAATTTCCTGAGAGATCTAGCTGTCTCAGCGCTGTGAGTGGTTGGAATAATCGATCACTATACTCAATCATGAATTCGCTCTCCAGCCGTGCATTCTTTATACCGAGATACTCCAAGCTCTGAAAAAAATCAAAGAATGTTGGAGAAATCACTGAACAATTATTGAACGATATGTCCAAAAGCTTCAGATTGTGGAGACCCATAATACTTCCGACCAACTCACGGAGGCCATTGTCTGTTATGTGAAACTCTCTCAATTTATCCGCTCCATGTAATAATATGTTCGTTTTTAGAGGGCCCATATTGTCACTTAAACTGTCCATTTTAAGAACCTTAAGATTCTGAGACACAGGAAGGATAAAATAACCCGTTTGTAGAATCTCATTCTCGCCGGCTAAAACTTTGAATTTGCTATCGACAAATCCGGATTTCCCTGGCAGTGATGTTGAGTTTAGGTCCTGCACAGAGCTGGTCGCATTCTGGAAGGAACGGTCATCACTGGACCACTTTTCACTTTGACTATGTGCTCCCACCAAAACGTTTCTCTGGCCAGAAAGGAAAACGTCGCCAACATTCAGTTTAGAACTTTCTCCACTGTTCATTGTGGCCCACACTGGTGTCAAATCAGCTCTCCGTGGTTCTCTTAGGGATTTACATTCACCTGAATGCATATGCTGAAGGGAGGGCATTCTCAGAAATGTCCACAAAAAAGCCCGGTCGCCTATCAAGGGATTACCAGAAAAATCTGCTGACTTCAAACAAGATCTCCAAACTGGGCCGGTCAGTGTATCACTCTCTATCACGTAAACCTTACTCTTTCTAAGGGTGAAATGTTCAACACAAATCTGGGAAAGATACCTGGTTTTGTGACTGTCGAGAATGCCGTCAAGTAATAGTTTGCCTCCTGTCGAGAAAGTAGATTTCCCAATATTGTCAAGTGTCAAATAAGTCAAATTTCTATTCTGAAAAGCGTACAGACCTTCGAAAGTTTCACTGAGACCTTGAATGGATGTAATAAATTTGTAATTTTTTAAATATTTCATGTATTGAAAAGCACATAGTTCTGTATAAACTAGATTGTGTGTAGATTCCACTTGTAAAGTCACTAATGGAATCGAAAGAAACTGCTGGAAACTGACATTTGTCATTTTGGTCATTCCTCCTGTCAGAAATAAACTGCGTAGGTTAGTCACATTAGAAAAGGCAGAATTGAAATCTAGAATACTGTAGAATGTGTCTAAATATAATGTATCTAGTTTGTCCAAGCCTTGAAATAAATTGCTAGGAAACGAGCCAGGTATGTCAATATTCCCATTGTCAGCCAGATTGAGAATTCGCAAATTCTCTAAAGTCCGAAAGATCCCACTCGACCAGGGATGGCCGGTGGTTACCAACTTGTTATTTCGCAAGTCCAATATCTCAAGGCTATTGAGACCATCAAAGGAAAGTTGGTCAAGGTAGCGCAAACCATTGTTTCGAATTGTCAATGCCTTCAGATGAGTACACAGGTGAAAAGAGCGATTTGGGATGGCCTCGATTTCGTTCAGGTCCAGATCAAGAATTTCCACGCCTACAGGCATTTGGGTAATGTTTATAGAACGAAGACCTAAATTCCTGCAGTCCAACTTGCTTACATTTGAAAGTAGGTCAACGGAAAAGCGACATACGTCCAGCAAGTTTTTATCTCCTTCAACTCGCTGGAGTCCACCGTCAGTCCAGCAAATGCCTATAAAACAAGCAACCACGAGAAATGTCCATTCCATCTTCTTCTGCAGCAGCAATTTTCCAGAGCCAGTCTGAAATGAAAGAGCACGTTCGTGTACAACTAATTCAACTATGTTACCATGATAGAACTAATGTTCATAGCTGTGTTCTAATCATGGTAATTGTTTAAAATTTTTTTTTTTTTGTTTGCTAAAGTTCTGAAATCTACTATTTTGTATAATAATTAATTTCTCTGCTGCAAATAACTCAGTTTTATATCGTTCTTAATATGGTTGTGGCTTTTACACGTTTTTGCGATCGTGTTGCTTATATCAACTCTATACCACAACAATTCTGGCATTTCCAATTTTTATTAAATTGGTAAGCACTGTTTCGCTATCATCGCTTGCAAAATGTTCAAACAAGCAGACGTTTAAGCAAAATTAAAAGGTGGTTAAAAAACAACAACAACCACGATAAAAGTATTAAGTCGCAAAGCATCATGTCAGTAACAAATGGGAAGAAAACCACACAACGAATTCTAAAAGATTTAAAATAAAGGAAACAACATAAGCCATTGGCCAGTAAGGACTTTCATATGGCTTAAAAGAAAAACCTTCAAAACCTGAAAAACCTGCTAAAATGAACGAAAAAATGAATACGAATAAGCCACCTAAATGTTCTGCTCCTCAAAAGTTCAAACAGTATAATAATACATGCGTAATTATTATGAAAATTGCCGTATCAGTTCTTACAGTGAATTAAAGAGAGAAAAGCATACAAGGCGTGACTTAGACAAGATGTAAATCTTTGCCTCCGTTTTACAAACATCAAGTATTGAAATTGCAACTATCATTATTCGGCTGGTACGCACACATTTATCATTGATATTATACATACCGACATAATGAAGGAAACTTGTATTTGCGGGGACTCTCAAAACTTGAGTGACGCACACGCGTGAGGAGACTTGAATGTAGACTTGACTCGATAGGGTTCTTGCAGCTGTTTGGAAAAAAATAAGACGTAAATCAAAAAGTGCCAATCGTCAGAATGGGTAAATCTATGAGTTTGAGGAAAGTACGAGACTTGACGTAAAAAGTGTGTTTTTTCTGATGTCAGGAAAGATCACCCTGCTCTGTATATTTTTCGGTTTGCCAACTTAAATACAATGTTTATTTGTGTGTGTGTATGTGTGTGTGTATGTGTGTGTGTGAACGAGATAGATAGATAGATAGATCGATAGATAGATAGATAGATAGATAGATAGATAGATAGATAGATAGATAGATAGATAGATAGATAGATAGATAGATAGATAGATAGATAGATAGATAGATAGATAGATAGATAGATAGATAGATAGATAGATAGATAGATAGATAGATAGATAGATAGATAGATAGATAGATAGATAGATCGATAGATAGATAGATAGATAGATAGATAGATAGATAGATAGATAGATAGATAGATAGATAGATAGATAGATAGATAGATAGATAGATAGATAGATAGATAGATAGATAGATAGATAGATAGATAGATAGATAGATAGATAGATAGATAGATAGATAGATAGATAGATAGATAGATAGATAGATAGATAGACAGACAGATAGCCAGGGAGAGGAGGAGAAAGAGAGAGAACAAGTCAGAGAGAGAAAGGGAGAGAGAGAGAGAAACTTTTAAAAAGTGCCATTATTTCTGTCCCAGTTAGCTTTTAAGCTCTTCATCATTTAGACTTCAGACTACCAGCTACGAAAACCACTGTTGTATTAAAAGTGAAACAAGCAAATCAACAGGGTACTCTGAAAGATGACGCGGGGGAAAAAGTGGTAAACGACAAAAGTATTCAGGATAGAAACATTTTTTTTTGTATTGTTTTAAAAATTTCATATTTGATGATCCTTCCATTGCAACACTACTGATAGAAGGAAACAGACAGGCAACTGAAGGTCTAGGAACTTTATAATCGTGTGATGATAGAAAAAATACTCAATCTTTAAACGGTGATGGCTGTTGCTTTGCATACCTGGCGATATCTAAATCATGGATCTTTAAGTGCCTCGGCTGTGCAATGAATTATCCATCATGTATACACAATGCCTATGAACCTTATCGTAACCGCTGGTTCTTTACTCCGTAGTGGAGCATGTACTTTTTATGTAGTCAGGTCTGTTTTACATCGGTTTTAGAGAGGTGATTCATGATTTTGATCTGACCCCGCCCATTGGCCAGAATGAATAAAGTCCGCCTCACTCATTCGTGCGCGTCAAAACTGTCTGGAGTCAACTGGGGGAAAAGAATACTCGCGCACTGAGCCAAAACAGATGAGGTCTACAGGGGAAGAACGTCAGTAGTCACAAAATGCGAGTTTTATGGTTAACCTCCCTCAGCTCCCGTAGCTAATATCTTCAGCTCTTTTCCCCTCATAGGGATTAAATGAAAAACAATAATTGTTGCCCAGCAATAGGAGCAAATTTAGACAAGATTTCTTCTTTTCACCCTATGGACTTTCAAACTATAAAATGCGAATTTCTCCAAACCTTCATTTTTTGACAACTGATGTCACCACCACCCCCCCCCCACCCTCCCCCCAAACAAGGGGCTAGCTAAATTGTATATCTAATACACGGTTTAATCGATAACTGAACCCCCTAACTGACCTAAGATGATATGTTGGTCTAGAGGGAAGGTGCTTGCCTCTCATGCTGAAGGTACCGGGTTCGATCCACGGTCGGTGCAGGCATGTTTGAATTTTTTTATTTTTTGGGGGGGGGGGGATTCCAGTCCCCAATCTTATGATAATATGTAGGATCGAACACCTAGTCTTCTCGGATAAGGACGAAAAGCTCTAAGGGCCCGTGTGCATGTTGTGTACGTTGACCTTGGCAGTTGAAAGTCTAGAAGAGCAGGTCGAAAAAAGCCGCTACCCTGGCCAAATTCTAAAAAAAAAAATAAAAAAATTCCCTACCACAAAGCACAGAAACAAGAACAAAGAAAATAAAAACACGAAAAATGAGGTGTAAATACCAAGAGCAACGAAGAACCTCCTAAAATAGAGGCCTAAACAGATAACTGATCCCCTGGTCTCATGTAAGCTTTTAATTTAGTTGGCTTCACAACTCTTTCTCCCCTCCATTCCCCGCGATGCCAGAGTATGACTGGACACTAATACGGCAAGCGTCCATGGAAAGGCTTTTACGATGTTCTAACACGTTCAGTACAATGTGGCATGGAGTATTTTCACCGTTTCATTTGAAACATATTTGACTATAATTATATCCCCCAAAACCTACTTACTAATTAACTTTCTATTATTGAAATTTTTTTTTGTTTAATTTTTTAATTCATTACTAGAATTGGAAAGCTTACATATACATCCCCCCCCCCCTCCACCCCCCACCCACACACACACACCTATGTGCTTTATACGGTGGGAGAACCACATAACTACTATTTTTCCAAATGTACTAAACTTACCGATGGCCCCTGTTAAGTCTTACCATAATGACACAAGTCTTAGTCTCTATTTGATCTTGCTAAAAGATTTTGAAACCTACCTTTTATGTTCCTATCCCAGGCTCTTAGTATATAGAGAGATTCAGTACATCTGGGTTTTCCCAGGATGTGGAAATACAGAGTGTGGAGGCCGTAGGGGTGGCGCAATGACTGTAATAATATATATATATCAACTCTGCAATACTGTATACGTGCTCGTAGACTGTGTGAAAGGTTATGGTCACCGTTGGTGTTGACATTAAAATTTAGTTAGATCCGGCTCTTGGGGTTTGTGGAAAAAGTGGCTCTCAAACTGAAGTCTGGTGGCCGCCCTGTCTTCTCTCTCTCTCTCTCTCTCTCTTTTTCTCTCTGTCTCTCCTCTCTCTCTCTCTCTCTCTCTCTCTCTCTCTCTCTCTCTCTCTGTCTCTTTCTTTTCTCTCGTTTTCCCCTGTCTCTCTCGTTTTCTGTCTGGACTTTCCTTCTCTCTCCTCTCTTTTTCCTCTCCTTCGCGTTCTCTTTCTCTTTCTCTTTTTCCCTTCTATTTCTCTCTCTCTCTTTCTCTCTCTCCTACTCCTTCTGTTTTTCTTTTTTTCCTCTCTCCCTTTCTCTCTCCCCCTGTCTTTCTCTTTCCCTTTCTATTCCCCTCTTTCTGTTTCTCCCTCCCTGTCTATTTCTCTGTCCCTCCACTCTCTTTCTCGCTTGCACGTGTACATGAATGTGTATAGCCGTAGTTGCAGTAGGGTGTAGAATAGGAAACTGGCCACAGACGTAATTTTCTCGTTGATATTGTCAGTGCACTACATTATATCTCTACAGGTTCTACATCACATCTCTACAGGTTCTACATTAACATCTCTACAGGTTCTACATTACATCTCTACAGGTTATACATTACATCTCTACAGGTTCTACATTACATCTCTACCAGGTTCTACATTACATCTCTACAGGTTCTACATTACATCTCTACAGGTTCTACATACATCTCTACAGGTTCTAACATTACATCTCTACAGGTTCTACATTACATCCCTACGGGTTCTACATTACATCTCCTACAGGTTCTAACATTACATCTCTACAGGTTCTACATTACATCTCTACCAGGTTATACATTAACTCTCTACAGGTTCTACATTACATCTCTACAGGTTCTACATTACATCTCACAGGTCTACATTACATCCCTACAGGTTCTACATTACATCTCTACAGGTTATACATTACATCTCTACAGGTTATCTACATTACATCTCTACAGGTATACATTACATCTCTACAGGTTATACATACATCTCTACAGGTTCTACATTACATCTCTACAGGTTATACATTACATCTCTACAGGTTATAC
>OZ007572.1:46983465-47087299 GCA_963931925.1 Onchidella celtica | reverse complement strand
AGCCGTAGTTGCAGTAGGGTGTAGAATAGGAAACTGGCCACAGACGTAATTTTCTCGTTGATATTGTCAGTGCACTACATTATATCTCTACAGGTTCTACATCACATCTCTACAGGTTCTACATTACATCTCTACAGGTTCTACATTACATCTCTACAGGTTCTACATTACATCTCTACAGGTTATACATTACATCTCTACAGGTTCTACATTACATCTCTACAGGTTCTACATTACATCTCTACAGGTTCTACATTACATCTCTACAGGTTCTACATTACATCTCTACAGGTTCTACATTACATCTCTACAGGTTCTACATTACATCCCCTACGGGTTCTACATTACCAGGGTTCATCTCTACAGGTTATACATTACATCTCTACAGGTTCTACATTACATCTCTACAGGTTATACATTACATCTCTACAGGTTCTACATTACATCTCTACAGGTTCTACATTACATCTCTACAGGTTCTACATTACATCCCTACAGGTTCTACATTACATCTCTACAGGTTATACATTACATCTCTACAGGTTATACATTACATCTCTACAGGTTATACATTACATCTCTACAGGTTATACATTACATCTCTACAGGTTCTACATTACATCTCTACAGGTTATACATTACATCTCTACAGGTTATACATTACATCTCTACAGGTTATACATTACATCTCTACAGGTTCTACATTACATCTCTACAGGTTCTACATTACATCCCTACAGGTTCTACATTACATCTCTACAGGTTATACATTACATCTCTACAGGTTCTACATTACATCTCTACAGGTTATACATTACATCTCTACAGGTTCTACATTACATCTCTACAGGTTCTACATTACATCTCTACAGGTTCTACATTACATCCCTACAGGTTCTACATTACATCTCTACAGGTTATACATTACATCTCTACAGGTTATACATTACATCTCTACAGGTTATACATTACATCTCTACAGGTTCTACATTACATCTCTACAGGTTCTACATTACATCTCTACAGGTTCTACATTACATCTCTACAGGTTCTACATTACATCTCTACAGGTTATACATTACATCTCTACAGGTTATACATTACATCTCTACAGGTTATACATTACATCCCTACAGGTTATACATTACATCTCAGCAGGTTCTACATTACATCTCTACAGGTTCTACATTACATCCCTACAGGTTCTACATTACATCTCTACAGGTTCTACATTACATCTCTACAGGTTCTACATTACATCTCTACAGGTTCTACATTACATCTCTACAGGTTATACATTACATCTCTACAGGTTCTACATTACATCTCTACAGGTTCCACATTACATCTCTACAGGTTCTACATTACATCTCTACAGGTTCTACATTACATCTCTACAGGTTCTACATTACATCTCTACAGGTTCTACATTACATCTCTACAGGTTCTACATTACATCCCTACAGGTTAATGTGTATTTCGAGAATGACAATGGCAGTCATGTTTTTGATTTGCGTAACATCTTATTTAAAGCCCAAGTACGCTCCAGGGCATTTTGATCTGCCAGCGCCCGATGGTGATGTCATGTGATTGCCTTTCAATAAGATCCGACCCGTTGGCCAGCGCGCTAGGTGGCTTTCAAATTCAATGTTGTGGTATCCGTCACCCTCCAACTTATTGAATCGATGGAAACGGGCCAGTGCACCTTTGGCAAACAGTGGCTGCTCTCAAATCCATATGAGAAGAAAGGTGGCCAAAAACATTGTATTTGCAGAGCCTTACGGGTGTGGACAGACAGAAATTAGTAAGAAAACATTACAAACAGAACATGGATGTAAAAAAAGAAAATTAAAAATTACCAAATGAGATCCAGCATATAGAGTGAAAGGCCAATATTTTGTAGTATGTGGGAATGGTTACGTTTTGTTGAGTAGTTGCCGACTGGTTTGTTTTGTTTTTTTTGCCAACTCTCATTTTACACCTAGCCCTACTGCGACTCGCCGCTTATCGGTTTCCATTTAACAAATCCACATTAGCAGTGGCATGCAAGCCAGAAGACAGTAATGTTGTTTAAAACGAAACTGATATATATCCGTGTTCTACTTGCCAGAGAGTTTCAAACACGAGAGAGACACTTCGCTAGCAGGGGAGGAACTACAGATCTAGAGAAAGGAATTTTAAATCTATAGACGAGGAATTTTATCCGGGTGGTGGGAGATGGGGGGAGGGTAGGAAGCTAATCAAATACATGGAGACGTTGTACGATCCATTGAAGTAAACGTTTCTTTTTCCAAACGTTTGCAATTAATACAGAAATTTAATTTTATAAATTGGTTCAATAATTACCACTATAAAGATCTAATTGTGAAAAATTGTGTTATAAAATGACAATTTCAAATGGGGGAAGTACTGAGGAAACAGGACGGCAAGGAGAGGAAAGGATATAAGATAAGATGTGATAACCTTCATTATCTCATGAGGAAATTCACTTCCATAGAGCTTTTAAGAGCACAAACACGGTACACGCATCTAACGCATCATCACATAAACATATCATAACTCACAACAGGTTTATTACATGAAGTAACATGACATTGAACCTTAGTAAAATATGGCACACGTCTAGTTGTAATGCCTTGTTGAGGCAAACTGCGGAGGGCAGAAACGAGCTTCTTTATGAATGTGGCCTTAGAGTATGAAAAGTTTTTGTGGGTTTTTTTTTCCGGGCCATCTGATTTGTTTCTATGAAATCCAACAAGTTATTTTATTGACATGGGATACCGTCATGACAGGACTGTTTCTGTTCGTGCTTGTGTATTTTATTCGTATAAAAAATTTATAAAGTTCTTGCCATCTGAAGTCTCCTTGACCTTCAACTGTGTTGCACCATCCACAAAATGCATGCATAAAATCACCGTAATAAATACAGCCATCCTTGAGAAACTGAATTACTGAATGGCTGTACTAGGCACGATATCTACGTTACAATTAATAGCATTATGAACATCGTTTCTTACAAGATACAAAATATCAAGCTATTCAAATAACAGTCTCAGTCAATAAAAAAAGAGATTGTGGGGGAGGGGGGGGATGATGGGAGCAGAAAGAGAGAAGGAGACAGAGGAGGGGGAGGAGAAAAAAGATGGAGAGCTATAAAGAGAGGCAGACAGACAGATACCGTCAAACACACACACACACATACACACAGAGAGGGAAAGAGAGAGAAAGAGAGAGAGAGAAAGAGAAAGCTAACTGTCAGCCACATTTTAACAGACTGTGTGGATACGTGCACATCCGAAGAGGGCACTATGCTTGCGCATCCATGAAAGAATTATTTTCTGACATGGACCCACAGCGGATCTTGTCATTTCTGAAAGCGGTCAAACTCTACAAGTTGATTTAACAGACAATTATCGTATTTACGAAATTCTATAGACATAGCTTAACACAAAAGCACGTCCGTCTGCCAAATGCTTTTGTGCTGCTAACGAAGCAAGAACTCGCAGATAAGTAATATTATATCCTGCTTCGCTTCGATTCTGTACATTTCCTGTTGAAATCTTTTATTGTTCGATTCTTTTCTTTCTTTCTCTTTTTTTTCACTTGAAAAAGGCGAAAGCCGAAAATTTGTGTATTTTTTGTCTTCTCTTTAGTTTTCTTTGCATCGTTTGGGTTTTATTTCTCACTCAGGGTTTCGCTACATACAACTTTTTCTTTTTGCCCAATTTTGACATCTCTCGGTATACATACCGCGCGACGGTATTGTGTCCTAGAACGAAGGCGAATAACCATTTAATTTTTCAGTCCTTGGATAATTAAAGTATGGATTATTTGCCTTGGACCAGGGACACAATACCACTGAATTGTCTTTTGTCAAAATCCCGGATATCAAATTCAGTTTACATTGCTGAATTAAAATAACCTTTAGATTGCTTCCTTTCATTGCTGTACATGCATTTACCACTCAAAAACTTTTTTTTTTTCAAATGTATAGAAATTGATCGGTTCTAAATAGAAAACACTTCCTGAGTGGCTCCATGAACTTCACAATTTGTTTAAAATCCATTTGTGAATTTACTTTCATAGCTTTGCACATAAAATTATAAAAATTCACGTATATATAAAGACCGTACAACTCTGAATGCAGCATTCGCGATGATAGACGGACAGACAGATGAGACAAAGACAAAGCGAGAGAGAGAGAGAAAGTTCTTACTATTTCATTCAAAGCGATTTGGGCCCACTTTGTGAAGACCGGCACCATAAAAATTCTGATTAACTTTTATTCGTTCACAGTGAATGACTTTTCAATGACTTAAATTCATAGGACTACAAAATAACGGATTAACTCTGAGTTACGCAGATCTGCATCAGATTGTCAGTCCCCTTTCGGAAAAGGTAAAACTCGTGTCCAAGTATAAAAATTTGTCAATACTAATAGACCAGCATTCATATCAATTTCTCAATCTCTCACAATACAATAAAAAAACAACAAACAAATAAAAACAGAGTGTCAATATATTTTATTCAACTTAAAACATTTGCAAATAACCATAAACGTGAAACAATGAACACCTGCAAAGCTAACTTTGGTATCATTCACATTTTGTCATCAAACATAAACTAATATAAACAAATTAGAATAATTTAACAATACGGCAAATAATTCAATAATTCATAGTGTTTTATATTGATGGATAATTGTTTTCCTTAATTATGGAATAAAATGAATGGATGAATTGTCTGGATGAAAGGAATGAAAGGATGGAATGCAGGATGGATGGAATGAATGAACGGATGGATAGATGAAAGGAGTGGATGGATGGATCAATAGACAGTAAGAAGAATAGATGGACGGATGAATAGATGAATGAATGAATGAATAGGCGAATGGATGGATGAAAGAAATAAAAGGGTGGACGGATGGATGGAATGAATAAATGAATGAATAGACGGACAGATCGATGGATAAATGAAATGAAATAGAATGGATACATGGATGGGTGGATGAATGGATGAATGAAATGAATGGATGGATGAATGGATAAATAATGAATGAATAATGGATGCGTAAATGAGTGAATGAAATGAATGGGAAGAATAAACGAATGAATGAATGAATGAATGAATGAATAAATGAACGGATCTATATAGATGAAATGAAATGAAATGGGACGGATGGATCAATAGACAGTTGGAAGAATAGATGGACAGATGAATAGATGAACGGATGGATGGATGGATGGATGGATGGATGAATGGATGGATGGATGGATGAATAGATGAATGAATAGATGAATGAATGGGTGGAAGGATGTATAGATGGACGGGTGGATGGATGAATACATGAACAAATAAAGAAATAACATTCCCACATCTGGTATCATATAGTTTTACAAAGATCTATGTTTCATTATTTGTATCCCAATCAATGAACACCTGCAAAGCTAACTTGTACCAATCACAGTTTGTCATCAAACATAAATCACATTAATTTAACAACATAGCAAATATAATTCAATAATTCACAATGTTTCATATTGACGGACAATTGTTTTCTTTAATTATGGAATAAAATGAATGGATGAATGGTCTGGATGAAAGGAATGAATGGATGGATGGATGGATGGAATGAATAAATGTATGGATGGATGAAAGGAGTGGATGGATGGGTGGATGGATGGATGGACGGAATGGATGAATACATGAATAGACGAATGGGTGGACGAAAGGAATAAAAGGATGGATGGATGGAATGAATGAATGAACGAATAGACGGACAGTTGGATGGATAAATGAAATGAAATGGAATGAATACATGGATGGATAGATGGATGGATAGATTGATGGATGGATGGATGGACGAATGAAATGAATGATGGATGGATGGATGGGTGGGTGGATGGATGATTTATGAATAATGAATGAATAATGAATGCGTAAATGAATGGGAAGAAGAAATGAATGGGAAGAATAAATGAATTAATGAATAAAGGAATAAATGAATGGATAGATGAAATGAAATGAAATGGGATGGATGGATCAATAGACAGTAAGAAGAATAGATGGACGGATGAATAGATGAATTAAATGAATGAATGGAAGGAAGGATGCATAGATGGATGGACGAATACATGAACAAGAAGTAATATTCTCACACAGTTTTACAAAGATCTATGTTTGTATCCCAATCAATGAACACCTGCAAAACTAACTTTTGTACCAATCACAGTTTGTCATCAAACAAACAAATCACATTAATTTAACAACATAGCAAATAAAATTCAATAATTCACAATGTTTCATATTGACGGACAATTGTTTTCTTTAATTATGCAATAAAATGTATGGATGAATGGTCTTAATGACAGGAATGAACGGATGGGTGGATAGATGGAATGAATAAAACGATGGATGGCTGACATAAACGGATGGAATGAATGAACAGAGGGATGGGTTTTACGGATTAATAGACGGATAGATGGCTGAACTGAATGAATGAATGAAGGAAGGAAGAAAGGAATGGGTAGAAGGATCGATGAACGGTTTTGATAGATGAATGGACGGATGGAACGGCGGATGGATGAATCGATGAATGAATGGATGGATGATGGGATGGATGAAAAGACAATATGGATGGATGTATAGATGAGTGGATGGATGAATAGATGGATGGACGGATGAATAGACAGACGGATGGATGGATGAATAGATGAATGGATCAATGGATGGATGATTTGATAAATGGATGGATGGGCGGATGGATGGATGGATGGATGATGGAAGAATAGACAGATGGATGGATGGATGATGGAAGAATAGACAGATGGATGGATGAATGGATGGACGAATTGGGCGGATGAATAGATGGATGGATGGATGAACAAATGAACACATAAAGAAATAATATTCCAAAACCTGGCATATACAGTTTCACACAGATCAATGTCTGTATTCCAATTAATGAACACCTCCAAAGCTAACATTTGTATCAATCACAGTTTGTTATCAAATATAAATTATTATTAACAAATTACCATAATTTAACAACATAGCAAAGAATTTAGTAATTCACAGTGGTTTATATTGATGGACAATTGTTTTCTTATATGGAATAAAACGAATGGATGAATGGTCTGGATGGATGGATGGATGGGTGGGTGGATGGATGGAATGAATGAACAGATAGATGGGTGAAATGAATGGATGGATTGATGGATGAATGAAATGAATTAATGGATGGATGGAATGAATAAATGAGTAGACGGATAGATGGGTGTATGGATGGATGAAAGTAATGAATGAATTAATGGATGGAAGGAAGGATGAACGGTTTCGATGGATAAATGGATGCATGGATGGATGGATGGACGAATGGACAGATATATAGATGGATGGATAAATAGAATAAATGGATGGCTGAATCGATGAATAAATGCTTGAATGGATGTTCAGATTGATGGATGGATGGCTGGATGGATGGATGGATGAATAGATGAATGAATGGATGGGTAAACAAATAAGCAAAGAAATAATATTGACAATGACACACCTGGCATCATACAATTTCACATAGATCAGTGTTTCTGTCCCAATCAATGAACACCTGAAAACTAACTTTGGTATCAATCACAGTTTGTCATAAAAAATAAACTACTATATACAAATTACAATAGTTTAACAATACGGCAAATAATTCAATAATTCATAGTGTTTTATATTGATGGACAATTGTATGGATGAATAGTCTGGATGAAAGGTGTTGATGGATGGAATGAATGAACGGATGTATCGATGAAAGAAGTGGATGACGGGATGGATAGGTTAAATGGATGAATGAATGAATGAATAGACGAATGGATGGATGAAAGAAATAAATGGATGGATGGAATGAATGAATGAATGAATGAATCAATGAATGAATAGACGGATAGATGGATGGGTGGATACATAGATAAATGAAATGGATGGATGGATGGATGGATGGATGGATGGATGGATGGATGGATGGATGGATGGATGGATGGATGGGTGGGTGGGTGGATGGATGGATGGATGGATGGATGGATGGATAGATGGATGGATGGATGGATGAATAGTAGCTGAAAAATACATGAATAATGAATGAATAAATGAATTAATGAAATGACTAGGAAGAATTTGAAGAATAAATGAATGAATGGATGAAATGAAATGAAATGAATGAAATGGGGTGAATGGATAGATGGATGGATCAATGGATGGACGGACGAATAGATGAACGGATCAATGGATGGACGGATGAATGAATGGATGGATGGGTGGATGAATAGATAAATGCATGGATGGACGAATAAATAGATGGATGGTTGGATGGATGAATACATGTGTCACAAATCCCAGACTGGGAGATGTAATAGTTTATGACAGGACGACAATCACGAACAAACAAGTTTAACACTTAACAAAACAGCCCATCAGACTCACACATTTATTAAACATAATTATACAGATAATAGCGCAATCACATACATTATATTATTGAAATCAACGGCCGTACAACGGCCTTATTCTCACACACACTCTCCCTCGGATCCACAATCCGGTAGTTACTCCTAAAGGCACTTCGGCCTCAGCCTCTCCCCTCAGGGTCTTAATAGCACATTAATAATTTACTGGCACCGCAGTCTCTCAATATCACCTTCCTATTGTCATACACCTTAGCCCTCCCCTAGCACCTCAGCAGGGCAATAACACATTATTATTTCCATAGCCATCAACATGGCAACAACATAATATCAGTTCACTAGCCTATCAACATGGCAACAATATAGTATCTCATTCACTCTCATATCTACGTCCCTGTCCGTGGCCTGACTGCCACGACTTTATGTGCCTCTACTGTCCTGCACTGACAGCCTCACTTCCGGCCTATGTGTGGCCTCCGGCCCTATGCTGGCCTATCCCCTGTGCTCATCGAGGTGGCTCTGCGGCCCGTCCCCGACACCTACAAGAATAATATTACATTGGTATAATACCCTACCATTTCTATTCACTCCACCTCTCCTTACAACCCATGAAACGTACACACACTAGTTCACCTTTCACTCACCACACATCTTACGGTAACACCCTTCCATCGGAGTACACACTACTCACTCGCGCTACAAATCCATGAACTCACTTCCATCTATCGCTCGTGGCGCACATTGCTATATCCAATATCAAGGACTTCCACATTCCTCACATATACTTATTCACATCATGGTAATAGACGAATATAATATAATACATCAATCATATTAATCAATCGACATTCTACATACCAGTCATAACTGGAAAGACTCTCACTAGTCTTCTCGACTGCTTCCCTTTATGTCCGCCCGATGGGCTTTTATTCACAGGTCCGATCCGTAGGACCTTCTAACTTGCAGTGATAGTTATACAGCGCTTTCGCCTCATTCAGACCCCCCCCCCTACTCACAACAGCACGCTTAACTTGCTGTCTACTGTGAGTCCTTCTTACTCTACACCCGCTCTGTAGCAATCCCCTTAATTGCACTCACTCCACTCGTGACATCATCCCCCACCCCAAAAAAATTAATGCAATTAATTTCAAATCGCATCAAGATGACTGTCAACGAGTGAGCGTGAGCAATACGTACACTAAAAAAAATGACCTAGCAGTTCCCCTAGTATATAAAATACCGGAATCGGGGGAAAACATGGGGATCAATATGGTCCGCAATATGCATATATGTGTCACATCATCAATAGCTAACTAAACACAATACCTAATACAGAATCAAAAGCCAATCAACCTATCAACCATTCTTCATATCATATTTATAATGTCAATATTTTAAAGTCGACTCATTCACACAGATCCTGTCAATGTTCCTGTCCTCCGATGTATAAGCTCCTGAAATCTTGCCCTAGGCTCGACTAAGGTAGTCGGCGATATGATTGCTGGTTCCTGGAATTGGTTGAATAACGAAGGTGTACGGCTGTAAAGCCAATGCCCATCTAGACAAGCGTGGGCTGGACGAACGATTCTTCGACAAAAATGTCAGTGGCTTGTGGTCCGTCTGGATACAAAATTCTCGTCCCATGAGATAACGTCCTAGTTTCTGGACGGACCAGACAATGGCAAGACACTCACGCTCTATCACAGAATACTTTCTTTCTCTCTGCAATAACTTTCTACTGACATAACATACAGGATGGAGACATTCGTTCTTCTCCTGTAGAAGACAAGCGCCGACACCAGAGTCCGACGCATCCGTTCTGAGGATAAAATTAGATCGAAAATCGGGTAATATCAGAATGGGTGACGATGATAATGCTGTCACCAAATTATCAAATGATGTCTGACATTCAGACGTCCACTGGACCTTATCGGGTTGTCCCTTCTTAGTAAGGTCAGTAAGAGAAGATGACAAGGAGGAAAAATTTGGAATGAACTTTCTATAATAATTTAAAATCCCGACTAAGCTTCTGACTTGTTTCTTTGTTTTAGGGATTTGCAACCCTACTAACTTGTCAATTTTTGTTTCTTCAGGTCTCTGAACACCTCTACCCACAATATGTCCTAAGAATACTATCTCTGGACATGCCAAATCCATCTTTGCGGGTTTAGCAGTTAACCCAAAATGGCGTAATCGTTGAAAAATTACTGTTAGTGTCTGAATATGATCAGACCATGTCGACGTATGGCATGCTATAT
This sequence comes from Onchidella celtica, assembly GCA_963931925.1. NCBI lineage: Eukaryota > Metazoa > Mollusca > Gastropoda > Systellommatophora > Onchidiidae > Onchidella > Onchidella celtica. Next base: position 47,076,594 of record OZ007572.1, on the reverse strand, counting down.
CATCAAAGAATGACACGACATTAGGTATGTCCTTCAACACTAATCTCATTAATCGTGCAAACGTCGCTGGCGCGTTTACCAACCCAAATGGCATGACCTTAAATTGGAATAATCCAATGGGCGTTTGGAACGCCGTGTATTGTTTAGACTCCTCAGTAAGCGGGATTTCCCAATACCCTTTCGTCAAATCTATCTTGGAAAACCACGTGGACCCGGCCAATGAAGCTATTAATTCCTCCTGAAACGGAATAGGCTCCCTATCGCCTACCGTAATAGTGTTCAATCTTCGAAAATCAATACAGAACCGCACCGATCCATCAAGTTTCTTCACGAGGACGATGGGTGATGAATACGGCGATGTTGATGGTTCTATCACATCTAACTTCAACATTGACTCAACTTCCTTTATGACCCTATCCCTCGACGAAAAAGGCAACGGATACGGTCTAAGAAATACTGGCTTATCCGAAGTCAACTTTATTTGGTGCTGGATCACCGTAGTGCGACCCGGCAAATCCGTAACAACATCCGGAAATGACGCTAACAGGGTCTCAAGTTCCCCACTCCTTGAACTCGTAAGGTCAGGGTTAATTTTAACGTCCCTGTAACCTTGTGTCGGAGTTAACTCCGGCAATTGAATTTGTAACTCCTCCTGCGCCTCGGTGTCGCTTACATCACAGTCCAACTGGTCTACGACCCCCGTACAAGCAATAGAGAAGACAGTCTCCTCTGGTCTTGTCTGTGCACACAGATACTGTGGTCTCTCATAAAATCTCTGTAGCATATTAACATGGAAAACCTTACTCGTTCCATCAATGTGGATAGCGTAATCTACCTTTGAAACAACTCGCTCAATAACATAAGGACCTTTCCATGTCATCAATAACTTATTATGGTCCGTAGGTAACAACAACAGAACCTTGTCTCCTGGCTTAAAAATTCTCAGTTTGGAACCTCTATCTTTATAGTCTTTTGCTCTTTTCGAAGCGATACCAGAAGCTTCTTCTGCTATAGTGCGCGCTGAAGATAGTCTTTCTCTTAAAGAAATAAGGTACTGAAACACCGAAATCTGCTCATCGTCTCCCGATGATGGCGACGTCATCATGTCCCGAAGAACATCAGTTGGGCCCCTGGGACTACGACCGTACATCATTTCGAACGGCGAGAATCCCGTTGACTCCTGCCGTACCTCTCTGTACGCGAATAACACCGCAGGGATATATCTATCCCAATCTTTAGGGCGATCCGCAGCTACCTTACGCAGCATCGACTTTAACGTCGAGTTCAATCTCTCGCACATGCCATTAGCCTGCGGATGATAAGGGGTGGTAGTGATGGGTTGTATACTGAATAAGCGGAACAATTCCTTCATCATCTGCGACGTAAATTGCGCGCCCCTATCAGACAGAATTTGCTCTGGCATTCCTACCCTAGCGAAAATTGCAAACAACGCTTCCGCGACTGCCTCAGACGTTATGGTCCGCAGAGGAACCGCCTCTGGCCATCTCGTAGCATTACATATGACCGTTAAGAAAAATCGATTCCCCCTATCGGTCGCTGGGTGAATGGGGCCAACAAGGTCTATCGAGACCTTTTTAAACGGTTCCGAGACCGTGGGGATCTTCTGAAGAGGGGCCTGGGGTGTACGACCCTTATGCGTCGTCTTTTGGCACGCACTGCACGTCTTACAATAGACCTGCACATCTCTGTGGATCGATGGCCAGTAAAAATTTTTAAGAACCCTTTCTTTGGTTCTAGCTATCCCCATATGACCCGCTAATGGGACATCATGTGCCAAATGCAATACTGTTGCGATCAGCAACGCTGGCACAACGACCTGCTTTAAAATGGAGGACACCGTTACATACTTACGGAACAGAATGCCCGCCTGAACAATAAAGGAGGACGACCCGTTCTTATATCTCCTCGTTTTCTCGGTTCGCGCTTCCCCAAAACATGGGTTTAATGATGGGTCCTCCCTTTGTAATCTCGCCAAGCGCTCTGGCGTGATATCTAGGTTGACCGCTGGCGTCGCCAAAGGTCTAATCTTATCTTTATCCGCTACCCGTCGACGTGTTTCGACCGCGGCGCAAAAGTCAATACCTTTTGATTGAGACCATGCTTGCACGTTCTCATCGGAAGGGGAACCTACCCGGGATACATTCCCAATGATGAGCTGGGCGCCTGGAAAACAACCAACGACTGCTTCGACTTCCCCGCTAAGGAAAGGTGTATCTATCATTATTTTTGCCATGGGTAATTTCTCAATGGCCCCCGAAAATTGGATGCACGGGACAGTCTCACCTGTAAGCTGTGAATCCCGAATGCAGTCCCTATGCACTCCCACAACGGTAGATCCTGTATCTCGTAAAACCGAGACCGGTTCGTCCCCAACAAACCCCGGATAAACCCTAAGACCACCTCCTGTATGACATGAATTTATGACGGGGATCTTTCTCCCACAAGGTAAAACACCGGAAGATAATAACTTCTCACAACTGGGACACTTAGAATACTGTCCGCCTCCGTTGTCCGATGTAACACACGCAGCCGCATGATGAAATTTATTTGGGGAGCATGGACTGGAGCTACTGTCCACGTTCGCCGCTATCCTACCGGCCGGGCAGTTCACGCTGATGTGATCTGCTCTTCCGCAGTTCCAACACTTCGCGGCCCTACACTCGCGCGAAAAGTGACCCACGCGTCCGCAAGTCCAACACTCCGCTCCCTGTGCTGCTCTAGGCCTGGGTCCCCGTGACCCCTCGCGACCGGAACTAGAGTCCCTATGCCGTCGGTCATCGGCAAAGGTCACAAGTCGGCCCCGGCCATTACCGCGACCTAGCCCTCCTGCTCGGTCAAACTTACCGGGTCCATATGCCGGTGATTGGTGATAGCCCCTACGCTGCCCCTGGGCTTGCCCGCTATAGGCACCACGCCGACGCGACCTGTCCCCAAGTCCTGCCGGCGACCCCTCGACAACGGCGACGTACCCAGCATCTTGGACGTACGCCCTGGCGACTGGTTTGGACGGATGCGCCGTACGGTATGCCTCCGCCAACCCAGACGCCTCCTGCACCGTCGCGGGTTCGTTCTCTTTCAGGAAAGCCACCAGATCTTTGTGGCACGACGCGTACAGCTGGTCACGGATCATTAAGTCTTTCAGTTTGGCAAAATCCGTGCCCACATGCGCCAAGTCTACCCAGTTCGCGAAATACTCCGTTAGTCTCGCGACGAAGGCAGCAAAGTCCTCCCTGGTATCTGCACGTGCTCGCCTAAACTGCTCCCGGAAATATTCCTCGGTACGCGCAAATCGGCGAAGCAGCAAAGCCTTCAGCTTATCGTAGTCTTGCACGTCTTCGCGCTGTAGCTCTTTAAAGTAGGTTAACGCTCGCCCCTGCAATAGCGACGCCAGGTATGTGGCCCATAATTCCTTATTTTCCCCCCATTGCAATTGTGCGTTCAGTTCGAACCTGTAAAGGAAGGCGTCTATGTCGTCCTTCCGGTCGTCGAACGTAGGGAGCTTAATCCTAACGCCACCTTTATTGTGTACCTGCCGCTCAACTGTTTCTGTTGGCGCACTCTTTTTGATTTCCAACTCCGCTATTCTTACTCGCGCGTCTGTCTCCCGCTCTTGAGCTTCTATCTCCTTTAACCTTAACTCCCTCTCCTGCTCCTGAGCCTTAGCCTCTCTTTCCTGTTGCTTAGCCTCTAACTCCTTTAACTTAAACTCTCTTTCCTCTTCCTTATCCTTAGCCTCTCTTTCCTCTTCTCTCTGTCGCTCTTGAGCCTCTTTTTCTCGCTCTCTATCCTTAGCACGCTCATCGCGCAAATCCGCCTGTTGTTCTTTAATCCAGCCGCGTAGCTCCTCTCCCTCCAGGCCAAGTTCCTTACCCAACTTCATTAGTTGTTGGAGTTCCGCCATTTCACAGATTTATGGTTATGGTATCTATTATGCGAACGACCAACCTGTCGGTATGATCACTAACGATACGACCAGAGACCTGAGATCACACCAGATATAACAATACCCAGTTCAGAATACAATTCAGAAATTTACCTTTACAGCACAACTACTTCTATATCTACAAAATGTATAGCACTATTAATTATAAAAAGAATAGAAAAGACAAGAATAAGGAAATTTAGTAGAAAGACCACAAGGACGTCAAGGACAACGAACCAGACTAGGACAAAGCTTCTACAAAAAAAAAACTATAATGGAAAAAAAATGCAACCTACTACGCCGATTACACAACACGGTACGAACAAGAACAGAGTCTGAAAAAAAAAGAACGTATCTACAGATAGGGAGGAGAAGGACAAGAGAAACGTCTTCCTAAAACACGAGGAATCCCGGACGAGCCCCCAATGTCACAAATCCCAGACTGGGAGATGTAATAGTTTATGACAGGACGACAATCACGAACAAACAAGTTTAACACTTAACAAAACAGCCCATCAGACTCACACATTTATTAAACATAATTATACAGATAATAGCGCAATCACATACATTATATTATTGAAATCAACGGCCGTACAACGGCCTTATTCTCACACACACTCTCCCTCGGATCCACAATCCGGTAGTTACTCCTAAAGGCACTTCGGCCTCAGCCTCTCCCCTCAGGGTCTTAATAGCACATTAATAATTTACTGGCACCGCAGTCTCTCAATATCACCTTCCTATTGTCATACACCTTAGCCCTCCCCTAGCACCTCAGCAGGGCAATAACACATTATTATTTCCATAGCCATCAACATGGCAACAACATAATATCAGTTCACTAGCCTATCAACATGGCAACAATATAGTATCTCATTCACTCTCATATCTACGTCCCTGTCCGTGGCTGTCCTGCACTGACAGCCTCACTTCCGGCCTATGTGTGGCCTCCGGCCCTATGCTGGCCTATCCCCTGTGCTCATCGAGGTGGCTCTGCGGCCCGTCCCCGACACCTACAAGAATAATATTACATTGGTATAATACCCTACCATTTCTATTCACTCCACCTCTCCTTACAACCCATGAAACGTACACACACTAGTTCACCTTTCACTCACCACACATCTTACGGTAACACCCTTCCATCGGAGTACACACTACTCACTCGCGCTACAAATCCATGAACTCACTTCCATCTATCGCTCGTGGCGCACATTGCTATATCCAATATCAAGGACTTCCACATTCCTCACATATACTTATTCACATCATGGTAATAGACGAATATAATATAATACATCAATCATATTAATCAATCGACATTCTACATACCAGTCATAACTGGAAAGACTCTCACTAGTCTTCTCGACTGCTTCCCTTTATGTCCGCCCGATGGGCTTTTATTCACAGGTCCGATCCGTAGGACCTTCTAACTTGCAGTGATAGTTATACAGCGCTTTCGCCTCATTCAGACCCCCCCCCCCTACTCACAACAGCACGCTTAACTTGCTGTCTACTGTGAGTCCTTCTTACTCTACACCCGCTCTGTAGCAATCCCCTTAATTGCACTCACTCCACTCGTGACAACATGAACAAATAAAAAATGATATTCCCACACCTGGCATCATACAGTTTCACACAGATTAATGTCTGTATCTCAATCAATGAACACCTGCAAAGTTAACTTTTGTATCAATCATAGTTTGTCATAAAATATAAAACTACAATAAACAAATTACCATAATTTAACAACACTGCAAACAATTCAATAATTCACTGTGTTTCATAATGATGGACAATTGTTTTCTTTGACATGGAATAAAATGAATGGATGAATTGTCTGGATAAAAGAAACGAATGGATGGAATGATGGATATATGTTTGGACGGAATGAATGAACGGATGGATGGATGAAATGAATGGGTGGATTGATGGATGGAGTGAATGAACGGATGGATGGATGAAAGGAATTAATGAATGGAAGGATGGAATGAATAAATGAATAGACGTAAAGATGGATGGATGGATTGCAGAATGAAAAGAATGAATAAATGAATTAATAGATGGAAGGATGGGCGAACGGTTTCGATGGATGGATGGAAGGATGGATGGATGGAAAGACGAATGGATGAATAGACAAGATGGATGGATGGATGGGTGAATAGATGGATGGATGGAAGTATGAATAAGTGGCTGGATAGATGAATGGATTAATGGATAGATAAATTAATGAATGGATGGATAGGTGGATGAATAGATGAATAAATGGATGGATGGATTGATGAATAAATGGATGAATGGATGTTCAAATGGATGGATGGATGCATAGATGAATGAATGGATGGGCGGTTGAATAGATGAAATGAATGGATGGATAAACGAATAAACAGAAATTATATTGACAATGACACACTTGGCATCATACAGTTTCACACAAACCAATGTTTGTATCCCAATCAATGAACACCTGTAAAGCTAACTTTGGTACAATAACAGTTTGTCATCAAAAATAAACTACTATATGCAAATTAGAATAATTTAACAATTCGGCAAAAAATTCACTAATTCATAATGTTTCATACTGATGGGCAAAGGTGTGGATGAATGGTCTGGATGAAAGGTATGAATGGATAGAAGAATGGATGAATGGAATGAATTAACGAGTGTATGGATGGAAGGAATTGATGACGAGATGGATGGACTGAATGGATGGATGAATGAATGAATGGACGGGTGGATGATGAAAGGAATAAATGGATGGATGGAATGAATGAATTAATAGACGGATAGATGGATGGGTGTATGAACAAGTGAAATGAAATGGAATGGATATATGGATGGATGAATTAAATGAATGAATGGACGGATGGATGGGTGGGTGGATGGATGGATGAAAGGATGAATGGATGAATGAATAATGACTGAATTATGAATATATTAATGAATGAATGAAATGGATGAATGAAATGAATAGGAAGAATGGGAAGAATAAATGAATGAATGAATAAATGAGTGGATGGATGAAATGAAATGAAATGGGTTGGATGGATTTAACGGATGGATGGATGACTAGATGGATGATGGAATTAATGGATAGATGAATGGATGAATGGATGAATAGATGAATGAATGGATGGGCGCCTGGATGAATACACGAAGGAATAAAGAAATAATATTCCCACACAAATCAATGTCTGTATGTCAATCAATTAACACGTGTAAAGCTAACATTTGTCATAATCACAGTTTGACATTAAACATAAACTACTACAAAGAATTTACCACAATTTAACAACACTGCAAATAATTCAATAATTCACTGTGTTTCATATTGATGGACAATTGTTTTCTTTAATTGGAGTAAAGTGGATGAATGGTGTGGGTGAAGGCAATGAATGGATGGATGGATGGAATGAATAAACGGACGGATGGATGAAATGAATGGATGGATTGATGGATGGAATGAGTGAACGGATGCGTGGATAAAAGAAATTAATGAATGGATGGATAGATAGATGGATGAATGGATGGAATGAATTAATGAATGAATTACTTGATGAACGCTTGGATGAACGGTTTCAATGGATGGGCGGATGGATGAAATGATGGATGAATGGACAAGATGGATGGATAGATGAATAGATGATGGATCGATGGATGGATAAATGGGTGGATAGATGGATGAATAAATGGGTTAATGGATGGATGGATCGATGAATAGATGATGAATGGATGTGCACAATGATGGATGGATGGATGGATGGAGAATAGATGGATGAATGGATGGACGGATGAATAGATGGGTGGATGGGTGGATGAACAAATGAATAAAGAAAGAAATAATATTCCCACATCTGGCATCATACAGTTTCACACAGATCAATGTCTGTATCCCAATCAATGAACACCTCCAAAGCTAAATTTTATATCAACCATTGTTAGTCGTCAAACATTAACTACTGTCAACAAATTTCTATAATTTAACAACACTGCAAGTAATTCAGTTTTAATATTGATGGACAATTGTTCTCTTTAATTATGGAATAAAATGAATGGATTAATGGTCTGGATGAAAGGAATGGATGGATGGTCGGAATTAATGAACCAATGGATGCGTGAAAGGAATAACTAGATGAATGGATGGATGGATGGATAGAATGAATGAATGAATGAATGAATAGACGGTTGCATGGATGGATGGCCGAAATGATTGAATGAATTAATGGATGGAAGGATGGATGAACGATTTCGATGGATGGACGGATGGATGAATAGACAAACTGGATGGATGGATGAATAGACAAGATGGATGGATGGATGGATGGATGAATAGACAAGATGGATGGATGGATGAATAGATGGATGGACGGATAGATGAATTAATGAATGGATAGATGAATAGATGAATAGACAAGATGGATGGATGGATGAATAGATGGATGGACGGATAGATGAATTAATGAATGGATAGATGAATAGATGAATAAATGGATGGATGGATCGATGAATAGATGGATGAGTGGATGAACAGGTGGATGGATGGATGGATAAATAGATGGATGAATGGATGGATGGATGTGTGGATGAAGAAATAAAGAAGTAATATTCTCACATCTAGCATCATACAGTTTCACACAGATCAATGTTTGTATCCCAATCATTATGAACACTTGCAAAGCTAACTTTTGTATCAATCACAGTTTTGCATCAAACATAATAAACTACTATAAACAAATTACCATAATTTAGCAATACTGCCAATAATTCAATTTCACAGTGTTTCATCCAGATGGGACCATTCACAGTGTTTCATCCAGATGGGACCATTCACAGTGTTTCATCCAGATGGGACCATTCACAGTGTTTCATCCAGATGGGACCATTCACAGTGTTTCATCCAGATGGGACCATTCACAGTGTTTCATCCAGATGGGACCATTCACAGTGTTTCATCCAGATGGGACCATTCACAGTGTTTCATCCAGATGGGACCATTCACAGTGTTTCATCCAGATGGGACCATTCACAGTGTTTCATCCAGATGGGACCATTCACTGTGTTTCATCCAGATGGGACCATTCACAGTGTTTCATCCAGATGGGACCATTCACTGTGTTTCATCCAGATGGGACCATTCACTGTGTTTCATCCAGATGGGACCATTCACAGTGTTTCATCCAGATGGGACCATTCACTGTGTTTCATCCAGATGGGACCATTCACTGTGTTTCATACAGATGGGACCATTCACTGTGTTTCATCCAGATGGGACCATTCACTGTGTTTCATCCAGATGGGACCATTCACTGTGTTTCATCCAGCCGCCAATTTGAAATACGTTAATTTTGTCCCAGTAATGTTTGCATGAATGTGGCAATGAGTAGGAACTCACATTGGTGCACGGAGGTTTTACACTCAGTCCTGATGATTGTCATCGTGAACATATTTCGTGTGGCAGGATTTTTTTTTATTTATTTCCAGCTGTTGTAAATTCAGATCCCAGGAAAAATTCAGCATACCACCCCCTCCCCCCCCCCCTTTTTTTTTCCTCTAAAAAAACAAACTATTTTGTGCCAAACCTTCCCGAATTACGTGCATAGCAATAAATTATTGGCAGTGGCTATGTTTACGGCAGATTAACCTTATACCCCAATAGAAAAAAACAAAGAAAGGAAGCGCTGCTGTACGAACGGGAGTAAAGCCGAACAAAGAAAAATGGTGAGTTGTGTTCACCGGCTGCCGTAACCGTAGCCAGTGCCAAAATGATTTTTCATTGCTGTTTATAGTAAACACGAGTCTTCTCTTTCTGTCAGTGTCAACCCCCCCCCCCCCCTTTTTTTTTTCAGATATATATTTTTTAAAATTATTTGTTTTGCTGTTCGTCTTTGCATCAGAACACATTTTTTTTCTGTGTATCATTTCTTGATAACTATTGACACTAATTTTCCTAAACCTCTGACGATAAAGAAAACGTTTGAATCCAGGAACTTAAAGAACATCAACGAGACGGATTTCAGACATGATCTAAAAAAAAACTTGAATCAGGCAGCAAACAACATGACAATGGAAAACTTCAATGTTGCTCTAAAAACAACATTAGACCAACATGCTCCGGTAACACCAAGGACAGTATCACATCGACCATGGTCACCATGGTTCGCCCTTGAAATTAAGGAATTAAAACGTAAAAGACGCCAAGATGAACGGCGATGGAGGAAATCGGAATTGCAAGTTCACAGTGACATTTTCAAAGAAAGTAAAAACAATGTTGTAAAATTGATTCAGAAACTCAAACGGGGTTATTTTATCCAAAAATTTAGCAGTGTTAAAACGTGTAGAGATCTTTTTCTGCTCTCTGACAAACTTTTGGGGAAAGAAACAAGTTCGGTTTTTCCACAGGGTGACCATAAAGACTTGTGTGAAATGTTTTCATTGTATTTTTATGAAAAAATTGAACGTATCAGATCTAATTTTAACAATGTTACCAATTTATTACCTGAACTATGTGTTTTTGAAGGCAGGAAATTGACTGATTTCCAGATGTTGTCTGAGACTAGGATTAAAGATCTTATCAAAAACTCGCCATCCAAATCATGTGAATTAGACCCATTTCCGATGACATTTGTGAAATTATATCTTGATGAGTTATTGCCATCCATTACTCATGTAATCAATGTTTCTCTGAGAACTGGTGTTGTACCAGATTCTTTCAAACAGGCAATTGTAAAACCTTTGACCAAAAAAGCTGGGCTCGACGTAAACAATGTGAAAAATTATAGGCCTGTGTCAAACTTACCAATTGTGTCCAAGATCCTTGAAAAATCAGCGTTGAGGCAAATCATGGAGCACATTGAAATAAATAACTTGAATGAGATATTCCAGTCGGCATACAAAAAGGGCCACAGTACTGAGACTGCTATCCTCAGAGTAGTGAATGATATTCTTCTAGAGCTCGATAACAAAAGAGTATGTATTCTTGTACTTCTGGACTTGTCTGCTGCCTTTGATACTTTAGATCATAACATTCTATTACATCGTCTAGAAAAGACCTTTGGTATTGCAGGAAATGCACTGTCATGGTTTCAGTCCTATCTTTCAAATAGAAAACAATGTGTGAGAGTCAATGATAGTTGTTCTAATGTCCAAACACTCAATTTTGGGGTACCTCAAGGTTCTGTTTTGGGCCCAATTCTTTTCACATTATACACCCAACCTCTTGCTGATATTTTCAGAAAATATGATCTTCAATACCACCAATATGCTGATGATAGCCAAATATATAAAGCATGTGATCTTGAAAACCTAGATGATACGATAAAAACAATGGAGCATTGCATACAAGAAGTTAAGAAATGGATGGATGATAATAAGCTAAAACTAAATGATGAGAAAACAGAAGTTATGCTCATAACGAATCCAAAACAAAAAATCAATCCACCAGATCTCAATGTAAATGGCCATCTTATTAAAATGACAAGTAAAGTAAAAGATCTGGGCACAATCTTAGATGCAGAGATGTCAATGTCACCATTTATTAGTCAGCTGTGTAAGAATCTTAATTTCCAGTTACGGAAAATCAGCAGTATACGGCACTGCCTAACTACTGAAGTAACAAAACAGCTTGTAACATCGCTGTTTCTCTCTAGGCTGGACTATTGTAACATACTGCTAAGTGGTCTTCCAAAAAGTAAAATCAATAAGCTTCAGTTAATCCAAAATAATGCTGCAAGACTAATAACAAGAAGAAAAAGGATAGATCACATAACACCAATATTTAAGGAGCTCCACTGGCTACCTATTGAGCAGCGAATAAAATATAAATTGGCTTTATTTTGTTATAAATGTGTCAACAACATGTCGCCAGAGTATATTTCAGAACTTATAGAACTGCATCGCCCTGCAAGAGCATTAAGATCATCTTCTGACAACCTTAGACTAAAAGTACCCGTAGTGAACCTAAAAAGTTTTGGTGAAAGGGCTTTCAGCCATGTTGGGCCCAGGGTGTGGAATGAGATTCCTTTAGATGTCCGCAGTTCGCAAGTATTTTCACAGTTTAAAAGGATGTTAAAATGTCATTTGTATGAGAGTTTCTAGTCTATGTAAAAGCTATCTATTATTATTATTATTATGTGTGTATCAATGTGGGTTGTGTGTGTGAGTTTACCCATGTATTTTTTGACATGTTTCTGTAAAGCGCATAGAGCATTTTTGTAATGGATATGCGCTATATAAATGCCATCCATTATTATTATTATTATTTCTGTCAAGGGCGGAGTTTAATTCTAATGTAAAGAGGGGAGCGAGCTCATTTTAAAAAACACCCAAACGTCAAATTACAAGCCAGATAATTATATTCGTTCTACATTTTTATTTCGTATTTAAAATCAAAACACGGGAAGATACAGTGTTACATGAAGTACATCGTTATTTTCCATATTAAACTCGAGAAAACGCTTAAAAATGGACTTGATACAAACCACAGAAAATTTGTGCGCTCACAGTAAGGCTTGAAGCAAAGCCAAAATAATTACTTCTTACTCGTGGCTTTGCTACATGTATACAATTTTTGTCTTTGCATCTCGCTGGCTGTGGTCTTGCTCTCTAGCGGTTTGGTCAGTGTCCAGGTATTTGAAACCTGCATGCAAAATTTGGTCACTGTAGGTGGCCTAGTAAACAAAGCCTTTTGCGTTCAAAGGTAGAGAATTTGTGAATTACAATAAATCTATAGATTTAAGTGGTCATGGAAAGTTTTCTATTGATGCAAAAACTCATATAAATGTGAAGTATAGATTTGGCACATTTTGAATGTTTAGGATGTCAATATTGACTGAATTGTATCGGAAAGGAGGAATGGAGGGATGCTGTTGGCAAAATTGTTGCTATGGTACAGATAGAGTGAGATGCATCAAGAATCTGAAACAATGAGTTTTTGTGTATTTCATTCTCTCACCTGAACAGTGGAGTAGACCTACAGTTTTTAGTGAATGAATGTTATACGTAATATACGTTATGATTTTTCTACTGTGTAATGTAATCTATCTACCGACTGCCCTACAATGAAAAGAAAGCAGCCACTTTCCAGCTTGAACTATACTTTTTATTTTCCTGGGCATGGGGTGAAACAGGCCACTTTTCACACTATCATCGAATTGAGAAATCGGCACTCCTGGTTCATTTGTATTTTTTATGTTCAAATTTTTATTTTTGTTTAGGTCATGCCATATATTTTTTTCAGCCAATATTTCAGCTCTACTGGGTGTACAGAAGAACACAACTGACGATCTTCTCTGTTTTTCACTGTGAGTTTCAATATGAGATAACTTTTGAATCATCGCTGTAAATATTATATTCTTTGCAGCTTTTTTTTTGTACCAGGAGGCCACTTTGTCACATTTTGACTTCGCACATTGCAAAACGTAGGCTAAGGACAATTAACCGTTCCTGAGAGGGCCGGCCTTGTTAGCCGGTCACCCAATCAGATCACGAGAAAATGCGTCAATTCACTGAGCGAGCGGGTAACATTTTTTTATTTTTTTTAAATCCCCACATTGAATAATGAGATCGGCGAGAGACAAAATTTTATTTATTTATACCGGACGTGCCAATGAAAGAGCATTTTGAAAGAAATTTCAACAAATCTGAATTACTGATCAGTCAGAGTTAACAAAATAAACATCTTTGGTTATTTGTTATTCCATTCTGTCAAATCATCTGAAGGCTGTGATACATGATTATTTATTCAAGTCAACATTTGAAAAAAACAAAACACTCTGGTTCCTTGTGATGGTTACAATAACATTTATTCTCATTTTCCATAAATTTGCACGGGTCTAACAATAACATCCACTTTAGTGTTCATGTTGTCTAAATAGTGGTGCTCATGTCTTATAAGACCATGCAGGGTTAAACGAGGCCCTGGTTGTATATATTCATTTACATCTTCTGCTTCTTCTTCCTCGTTCATTCGTCTTCGTATCACTTCTCCTTGGGTTAAGGCAGCTTTCTTCAAGCACCGCTGTTCAGTTTCGTTTTTTGTTGTTGTTGTTGTTTTTGTGTAATTCCCTCACTTCCATCATTCTCGACCTATTACATCTTGTAGTAAACATTTTCTTGTGATAGTCTTTAATGCTCAAAATCTCCTTTTCTTTTCTTTATTTCACGCTTCATTTTCCAGTCAGAGTTTTTTTGTTTTTATTCTCCTCAACGTTAAAACACAAGTTTTCCTTCAGTCCCCCCCCCCCCAAAAAAAAAAATTACATAAAGGCAAAGAATTAGACGTTCTTAGGAAGTTCTTAAATAAATAAATAAATAAAATAAAAAATAAATAAAAAAAATAATAAATAAATAAATCTCAGTAACCTTGGCAATGTAGAATATTTCCGGTTGTTTAAGGGGATCGTGGCATTTTTACATCATACGACATGGCTGAAGAATGAACACAACTCGGTATTTTCTCTATTTCACTTGGTAATAAGACCAGGGTCTACTACCAAAAGCCTTTCCATTCGGGTACCAATTTGGCGAGGTGATTTATGAATCAAGGGAAGTAACACTAAAATATCTTATAAAAACAAGAATAATGTTTACCTCCCTTCCATAACACCAGTAATACTAAAATTAGCATTGACAATGACTTATGTATTTTCTTGCAGGATCTATTTATGTATTTATTTACTTGTTTCTAGAACTGATTAAACATGAAATGAACTCTCATGTCCTGTGGTTTTTTGGTTGTTTTTTGTTGTTGTTGTTGTTGTTGTAGTTTTGGTTTGTTAATATAAAATAAATCGTGGCATATAATGCATTCACAGTTTGAGAGATAGAAAGAAAGAGAGAGAAAGCGATGGAGGGAAGAGAGGGAGAGATAAAATCTCAAAAATTAAAGAAAATGTCCTGAAAGGTAAAAATCTCAAAACTTAAAGACCAGGTCGTGAAAGATAAAAATCTCAAAAATTAAAGAAAATGTCGTGAAAGATAAAAATCTCAAAAATTAAAGAAAATGTCGTGAAAGATAAAAATCATCCCTCTCAGGTGAACGGGCTTGGGACTGTCACCTGGTGCTCTCGTGGTGAAATAGAGAAGAGACAAAATATTATAGAAAGAAAGAAAGAAGGAAGTCCCCAGCACATTCACTCTGGCCAATGCCACCGATTCTTTTCCATGCAAAACTCACGATGCAAGGGAAATGGCGTAGTTAAATACAAATAAATAAATACCATTTGTCTCCCTTCTAGGTCACATGCTAAATTATAATAGCACAACGAATGAGCTATAATTATGTAAATGCATTGTCTGTATCACATTCAGATCTCTCAGAGCCTGTCTCAGAATGTGTAAGTGAAGAAAAACAGCAACATGATTTAAGGATACGGTTATGGCCGGCATGCGAAAGAGTGGTCAGCATAACGAATATGGAAAAGACGGGTCTTATCGCACTTGGATTAACTCGTGATTCCACCGGCAGATAACTTATTTCTCTGTCACTGTCGGTCAGTCTGTCTGCCAACTCCCAACCTCTCTCTCTCTCTCTCTCACTCTTTCTGTCTCCCTCTCTCTCTCTCTCTGTCTCTCTCTCTCTCTGCGTCACTCTCTGTCTCGCTCTGTCTCTCCCTCCCCTCTCTCTCTCTCTCTCTCTCTCTCTCTCTCTCTCTCTCTCTCTCTCTCTCTCTCTCTCTTTCTCTCTTCTCCAGCCACATCATATAGAGGATACTTTATTCTATTTATTCTATTCTCTAGACATTCAGCCAATCATAATGAATGAACTCCAGAAAGAGCAACAATGGCATAAATTCAGTCAGAAGACCAAAGAGCAGAATATCATTATTCGGGACACGTTTGTCTACAGTCAAGTTGTTCGCCTCTCATGCCGAAGGTACCGGGTTCGAGTCCCGGTCAGAGCAGACATGTTGGAATTTGGGGAGAAAATTCCTGTCCCTGAAACAACAAAGTGAAGTGTAAATACCAAGATCAGCCAACCTCCTAAATAAAGACATAGAACACAAAATATGATTTATTTATTTTTTTGGTCCGATTATTTATTTATTTATTTATTTATTTATTTACTTGTGTATTTCTTTGCCCAAACGATTAAACATAAACTGAACTGCCAAACTTCTCACATTGTCTTTGTTTGTTTTTTCTTTAAGTTTGTTAATACAAAACAAATGATGACAGAAACATACACACAGAGAGAGGTTGAGAGAGAGAGAGAGAGAGAAAGAATCTGAAAAGTAGTGTACGCGTCATGAAAGGTAAATGCTTTCCCTCTCCACTGAACTCGCTTGGGACTGTCACGTGGTGCTCCATAGACATTTTGTAAAAACTTTATTTGCAGGGATCTCTAGTGAAAAGTAAACTTCAATAAATGAACCCGTAGTACAAATAATATTTCTTTAAGTCATAGATCATTTATTTCATTCTTTTTTTTTTTGTTATCAAATCTTTTAATCAGTAGACAGTTAAGTTGGGAAAAGTTCAAGCAATTTATTATTTCTCTCCAGAAGAAAATGCACTTTCCCTTCACTTAAGAAAAGCCTTGCAGAAAAAAAGGTCAGATTATACTTAGGTTGAAATTGAAGGATCATTAAATTTGTGCTCCATTTCCGTAAGTTTACTTTCAAATTTGGCCATTTTTACACCGTTCAATTAAAAAACAAAAAAAAATTCATTCAGAGTCTGTTGGGAGCATTGCATGGCCTGATTAATCATATTTTGACCTTAAGAGATCTTATCTTTGTTTGTTAGTATGTTAGGTAGTTGGTTCGTGAAATGGAAGAAAAAATACGACAGAAAGAAGGAAAATTGACACCAAAAAAAAAAAAAAACAGAAATATTTTTAAAAAGAAAAAAGGAAATAGCGAAAACAATGAAGAAACAAGGAGAAGACGAATTAACCAGAATAATTAAGTAATCAGCCAATTATCTGATATAAAACTGTCCATCTAACTAAACAATTAGACTAATAATTTGTCAATGAAGTAGATTACTAATTAACTTTCTATTTACAAACATCTTAAATTCTGATATAAAAAATGGCAAATTTATTCAAATATTCACATATTTAATTCACTAAATCAGTTATTAGATCACCGGCTTAACCAATTAATTAACCAAACAACCAATAACGAAACACTCCCTGCCCCCTCCCCCATCCCCGCTTGTTTTATTTAATTGATGTAATTAGAGAACAAATTTATAAACTAAATCATTAATGGCTCATTGGTTATCTCATGACCTATTTTGTTTTTGTTTTTTTTTCCTTCTTGTATTTCCTTTCTTTTTTATTTGCTTTATTCTTTTTATTTTACTGAGCAGGAGGATGGCTAATCGTTAGTGAAAATTGTACATATATTGTAATTAGCAGTTTAAAATTATTTTCCTAATAATGAGAGGAAAATTTATTTATTTATTTATTTATTTATTTATTTATTTATTTATTTATTTATTTATTTATTTATTTATTTATTTATTTATTACTTATTGTGACCTCCCGAATAGGAGACAATACCAAGGCTTTAACTATTGCTTTATTTTATTTCATAAACTTGATAAATCTTACTTTCTAGAATTCCTCTATATAAGAAAATGCTGACTAAGATTCTCCTGCATTATTTATGCCAAGTTGTTTAGACGCTCATATTTCCAATGAACAACGACATAGCTAAAAATCTGCCAAATAAACAACCCTGTCCTCCTGGTCTACCATCAACATCTGGTCACCTTCTTCTCTAAACAACTAATCAAAATATTATTACAAGGGCAATCATAACAATGCATGTCAAAGAATTTTAATCCATGTAGAAGCTGCCCAGGTCTGACCCACCAGTGACGGTCGTACCTGTGTCATCGTCATAGCTATTGTTTGGCGACTGGAGGAGCGTCTTCCTGTAGGGTGAGGCACGTGTCATGTGTCTTTGATCTTCGCCGACAGTTGATTAGTTACTTGTACTCCATGTCCACATCCCACCACCCTTCATATCCTCAGAATTTTCTACGCTATGATATCACGTGGTCTGTTTGACAAATTTCAATGGGCATTAAAGTCACGTGACCCTTCTGACGTCGCTGTTTCAAACATCATTCTGATCTAAAACTTCAGTCTGCATTTTGACCATCGTCGAGTGTACACTACTTTTGAGTCAAGAGTTCATTTCTCCAATATTTGATTCACGATTTCCTTGCGAGTTACCAATCAATTTCCCCACAAGCAGTATTCCAGCTAGTCAGCACTTACAACTGATTTCAGCATGGCAACCAGCGCTATACCTGATGTTCTGAAAGTCGATGATTTTTTCATGGCCTTTGACTTCACCAAGGATGGCGTCATTGGCACCGGAATGACTGGCCAAGTTGTGAAAGCCTCTTCCAACACAGATCCAGATCTCCGTCGAGCTGTCAAGATTTTTCAGCTATGTGATGGATCTGAGAGAGATATCTACAAGCGGGATGTGTGGAACTTTCGTCAGGAGGATCTCTTCTACAGGGAAGTCGACATTTTGAAGAAGTTACATCACCGGAACGTGATGTCTATGCTGGTGCCAGTCAAATGTCCAACCTACATGGCAATAGTCATGGCGTACTGTGATAACGGCACCCTACATGACAAGATTCCGACACTCAACTCTACAACAAGCAGGAGATACTTTAGACAAGTAAGTAATTAATATTTCTCTTTCTTTTTCTTCTCTCTTTGTACATTTCACCTTCCTTTTCCAACTCTGCTATCTAGTACCTCTTCTGTCTCCCCTTCTTATTGTTTTATCAGTTTGAAATTGTTGTTTTTATGATGTTTTATTCGGTTTTGATTTAAAAATGTTCATTTTGTAATATTATCCGACATGGTGTCTCACTTATTCCTTTTTTCTACCCTTTCCTTTTGTATGTGAAATTGGTCTCCAGCTATTGGATGTTAGGCGGAGCTTTAGCCATCATAATTTAAAATAGGAATATTTATGGTATTAGTAATAAGGATGATAGCGATAATAAAATAATAATCATGATAATGATAGTAAAATAATAATGATGATAATGATAATAAAATAATGATAGTTATAATAAAATAATAATCATGATAGTGATAATAAATTAATGCTGATAATGATGATAAAATTTATTTGGTTTCAAGGATTGACCAAATCGCTATTAGGGTTGACGTAAAATATGTTTAGAAATCGTATCAGACGTAGAGCATTTGGAGTAGATTTTGAGATGCCCAGTTGATATCTTATACAGAAATGACATCCGAAAAATGGAAAAAGAAATTATATGACCATTAATTCAGGGTTCTACTTTCTTCAATTCTAAGCAAATAAACGTAGCAACATTCAAAACGTAAGTCGGCGAATACATCACTGGTTGTGCCGAATTTAATTTTCAAATGAACAGAAAAAAAAATTGTAGTGGTAAATACATGTCAAAAGAAAAAAACGAACTATTTAGTACAGAGGTGTTGTTTTAATGACTTGCTTGATTTAATTGAAAAAAAAATTATTTTCAATTTTTATTTTTTCCATGTTATCATTACATTTAGTTTTAACTGATTTGTTTTCCTAAAATCTCCTTCAAATTGAAATAACAACTGTGTCTACAATCATTGTTTCGATGTCATGAAGCAGTGTAATAATTATTTTCTTTATCCTGGACTATTGTACAACGTTAGATTGTTTAATATCAAGTATAAAATTCGGGAATATTTAGGCATCATACTTGTGACATCGGAAGTTGAGTGTACTAGTTAGATTTTCCTCTCTCAACAGTTGGTGGTAAATGTAACTCACACCTTTACATTCCCCCACAGAGCATGTCCAGATATTTCATGTTGTCTATAATATATATAATTAATCTATAACCTATTCCTTGACCAAAAACAAAAAGAGAATTTTTTAGAAAACAACTGGGCATTGACTGGGCATCCAAAGCCTTGTCTCACTGTCCGAAAGTTAGCAGATTTAAAGTATTCATCTTTTCTATGTTTATTTGGAGTAGATCTATTTTAATTGAGCTGATTTTTCATTTTACAGCCGTGCGCATTTAGAAATTTTTTTTATTTTTTTTTTAAGTGAGCGAAATTTCACGGGGTTTTGAACGGTACAGAATTATGCCGTGTTATGTTTTGACAGCTTAAACAATGATTTTTATGGCACAATGTTTTTGAAAACTTTCACACACATATAGAGAATTTTATGCAGAATATAGAGAGAAAGAAAAAAAAAAAGAATGGCTCAAATCCCAATGGATCGCGGTAGAATTTTTTTTTTGTAATTAAGACAGTTTTTTTCAACGCCATGTGCAAAGTTTCGACAAAATCGAAAAAAATTGGCCAGAGAATGTCATTTTGTGTAGACAAAACTGATTTTGTTGCCTTCTTTTCTCAACAAGATATTTATCTATGCTGCCAGTTTGAACCATCTTGGGTGTGTTCTTCAGAAAAAAAACAGCCTCCTATACATTGTGAAATAGTTTGAATGCATTTTTCACCATATTTTTGCGATTTTTGTTGTTGTTGTTACCTTCAACCTCTAATGTTCTTTCATGATTATTGGATGACGTATTGATCATGTCCATTATAATCTATCATCATTTGATTTGATATTCATGTCTATCGTGTGGTCATCTGTTTTCACATCTATGTCTCTATTGTTTGGTCATCAGGTGTGCCGTGCAGTCGAGTACATTCACCGCAAAAAAATATTCCATGCGGACATTAAACCGGAAAACATGTTGATCAACAGCCAAGATGAAGCCATGTTGGCTGATTTTGGCTTGTCACACCAGCTACCAGATCATGATGCTAAGTTGGTGGTCAACTTTGGTACTCCAGCTTTCATGGCGCCTGAGGCCTGGTCTGGAAAAGAAGTCAAGCCTTACAAGGTGAGGCCATTGTAGCAGTTGGTGGAGTTTTTATTATTATTTAATGAAGGTCTCTCTCTTTCTCTCTCTCTCTCTCTCATTGTCTCTGTCTCCATGTATCTGTCTATCTGTCTGTCTGTCTGTCTGTCTGTCTGTCTCTCTCTCTCTCTCTCTCTCTCTCTCTCTCTCTCTCTCTCTCTCTCTCTCTCTCTCGCCCTCTCTCTCACCCTCTCTCTCCCTCCCCCCCTCTCTTTTTCAAACAATTGTATGTGTAGAACATGTAATAAGTAAAAAATTAGCCATTATGAAAAATACAGTACCTTTTCTAAGAGAGAGAGTTATAATATTTCCTAGTCAGTGTGAAAGTCATGGGCTTTTATATCGATCATGTGCTAGACTGGCAATGAGCAAATCTGCTATCTTAAATCTTCAAAATTCACTACATTGAATTAAAAATGCCATATGTTTCAATCATGACTTAATTGAAGATATGGAACAAACATTAAACGTTATTATTTATTGGCCATTCTCAAAAGAATATGAAGATAATTTGATATTTGAAATTTGTTCCATCGTAAAGACTTTACTGAATAAACCACGTGGAAATGCATATTCAAAAATAAAATCACATTTCTCGTGTAACCGAAGACTTGAAGTAAAGAGAAAAAGTTCTGAAAGCCAGAGTGAACAAGTGATAATCTTGATACTGACCCTATCCTAGGTGGACCTATATGCTCTAGGGGTGACTTTATGGTGCATGACCCTGAAAAGAACGCCTTCCAAAGAAGTGAACTATCTAGAGGAGGTAGACGAATGCGCAAGTAACATTCCAGTAGCACATTGGTGAGAACGTCTTTAATATGTTTCTTCAAAACTGCACAATGTACAATATGCATTGTGTAATCTGTCACTTACACTCTATTATAATGGAAGACCTGAGAACAACACCAACGTTGAGTCACAAGTTATTAAGTTGTTTTCTAAAAAACAAAATAATAATAATAAATAGAATTTCTATAGCGCATTTCTAATAAAAATGATTACTCAATGTGCTGTACATTGCATCAATAATTCATGCATACACTTTCCAAATCCCATACTAAAACACGCACTCTCATCCATACAAACTTTCAGTTTCACACACATAGACGCTCTTAATCATATAGCACTAGCTTATATTATAATCAATTATAACATCAAAGTACAGAATAGAATTTTGAAATTTTAACAGTTTCGGGGGAAAAGGTGATGTTTTACACTTTTCTTAAAGCTTTCAAGATTCGGTTATTCACGAATGTTCAAGGGTATCTGGTTCCAGACAAAAGGTCCAAAATAGTTGAAGGATCTATGGCCTATAGTTTTATAGTTTTTAGATGGGATTCTTAAGATTGTTTTGTCACTTGATGATCTTAGTGAACAAGATGGTGTGTAGACTTGTAAAGAAATTTTGAGATAGCTGGGTGTTGTTAATATGACAAAGAACCACTCGGAAAGCCCCATAATATATAAGTAGCACTGACGAAAGAATTGCAGGCCTTGGAGCTGAGCGATGTGTCTTTACAGTTTACTATTCCCAAAATAACACAAAGGTCAAGTCCAAACGTTTTTTGCTGTTTTCTAAAAAAATTACCTTCTTGTGACTTTACCATGGAATTTTTCTCCGGTCTTCACTTATGAACATGTGAGTGTATGATTGTTGTCAGGGTCACTATTTTTACTGCAGAAATGAAGACATCAAAGTTGTGCAAAATCTCACAAGTTAAGAATTCCTTGTAAAACAAGTCCATTCGATAGAGTTGATGTGATCAAAATCACCAAAAAATCATGTGTCAACAAAAAAATTTAAGTTAAGTTGATACTGTTGAGAAAAATGTAGTTTATAGACTAATATGATTTTCCTCTTTAACTTTATTATTTTTAAAACATTCAAACACATTCGTTTTTCAACATTTTGACACATAGAGTCGTCTTCCTTTGGAACTTTCTGAAAGGTTGCAAATCTATCATCAGAAAATCAAAGCGTTATTTTTAATTCTTCATTTTCACCACAGGTGTGTCCTAAATGATCTGCTTGACTCTGATCCCGACCAAAGACCCAATGCCACCCAGGTACTCGAGGATATCTGAACATTCAGGTTTTCTGTCACCTCTGCCTAGTTACACTCTGTCTTTCAATTTCCATTGCCCTCGCTTTCCTCCGTTTGTTTGCATGCGTTTTCTATAACAAAATTACTGAAAACTCTGTACTAATTTTGATACCTTGTTATTAACCCTCATTTTCTTTCTTATTTTTGTTTCGTTTTGTGGTTTTTTACTTCTTTTTTTTTTTTGTGAGCTATTTACATTTGTTTCCATTACGCACAGTTGTAAAGATTTGTTTGCACCCTGCGTTACAATTTGCTCTGAGATAGAGAGAGAGAGAGTGAGCGAGACAGGGAGAGAGAAAGAAGCAGTGCAGTGTGTTGAGCGCTTCGCAGGCAGCTCCATTCTGCTCTGTGGTTGACATGTTGTTTCTGTAAAGCGCATAGAGCATTTTAAATGGATATGCGCTATATAAATGCTATACATTATTATTATTATTATTATTCTAGATCTTTCTTCCTTCACTATGGGGACACGGTGGTCTAGAGGCAAGGTGCTCGCCTCTCATGCCGAAGGTACCGGGTTCGAATCCCGGTCCGTACAGGCATGTTGGAATTTTGGGATTTTTCTCATATTTTCCTGTCCCTGATCCTATGGTAGGTAGGATCGAGCATCTAGTCTTCTCGGATAAGGACGAAAAACTCGGAGGCCCCGTGTGCACGTTGCGCACGTTAAAGATACCTCGGCAGTTGGAAATCGAGAAGAGTAGGCCGAACAGGCCGCTGCCCTGGCAAAATTAAATCAAATTAGTCCCTACCACTCATCCCTCACCCCCTTTCCCCTCCACACTCGCCCTGTACTGTGGCGACGACGTGGGCTGCGATAACACTAAATTAATTTCCCAAATAGGCTTAAAGAACTAGACAAAATACAAAAGAGGCATTACTTGATACATTTTATATAATAATTTTTTTTGCTGATTTAGTTTTGTTACGAGCTTCTAATACGACAATGCTTAATCTTAGAAACTCTGCACTAGTACAGTTCAATTCAGTGGTAAATATAATCTTTTTAACATATTTAAGCATTGCAAATTCTCATGAAATGAATTTGACTTTTAATCTTGTATTAGAAACCTCCGACATCTGTTTAAAATGTTCCAAATTTGTAAATTTTAGTAATTATTCTTTAGTTAATTAGTAAGTTGGTCACTTAATAAAAGGTTTGCTTTCTTAGTTGGTTGTATGCTCAATAATGTCCTGGATAAATAATTGATTTATTTAGCAAGTATTTTACTTTTTTGGAAGATAGTTAAAAGAGGAGTTAACCATAATTACCAAATTAGTTAATTAATAAATGATCCAGTTCATGAGTTAGTTAACTCATTGGTTGTAAAAGCAGTCGTTCTTTTCTACTTAGGATTCGTCCGATAATTGGTAAGGCAGTTAATTAATGAATAATTTGGTGCATGAGTTAGTTAACTGATTACACCACTTTTTTTAGTTAACTTTTTGTTTAGTTAGTCCATTATGTATTCAGGAAGCTAGTTAAAAAGTCTTTATTTTAATTGAATAGCAAATTAATTAACGAATGAGTTAGTTCATGAGTTAGTTAAAATTGGTTACTTAATTATTTTAGTTAACTATTTGTTACTCTAGTATTCTCTCTAAGAGTTAAAGAAACGAATGATTAGTTAATTATTAAGCCAGTTAATTAATGAATGATCTACTTCATGAGTTAGTTAAATGATTTCTTCATTATTTTGATTAATTATTTGTTTCCATAGCCTTTAACCTGAAAGTTAATTGAACATGTCCTTGTTTAATTAGTAAGCCAGTTGATTATGAAATGAGTTAGTTCATGATTTACTTACTGATTACTTAATCATTAGTTTCCCTAGTATGCTATCTTTCTTAGAAATTAATTGAAAGAGTCGTGATTTCAGTGGTAAGCCATTAAATTAATACGTGATTTAGTTCATAAATTTGGTGACTAATTACGGAAATCAAAAACAAAAAGAAAAACTAGATGGGCGATGATGGGTGGGTGGGATAATTATGGTTTTCAGTCAGTATTCTTGTTATGAAATGATCTGAGTTAGTGGATAGCTTTAATTCATTATTTCATTAATTTTCTATTTATTTAGTTGATTAAATCAATTGGGTATTTGAAAAATTAAGTAATCTCAAAGTTATATTATATGAGGTCAGTTACTTTGTTAATTGATTAGTGGGCGAATCAGTCTGACGACTGGTGGCTGGTCTTTCCTTCTTCCTCGTTTGTTTTAACCATTTTCTGTCTTTTTTTTCATATTTGTAATTTTTTTTCCCATTTTTTTCCCCTTCATTAACCAACACACTAACACACTGATACACTAACACCCTCGGAAGGTCAAAATATTTTTAATCAGGCCACGTGGTGCTCCAGACAGAATGAGAATGAACTTTTTTTTTTTTAATTGAAGTGTATAAAACTTGTCAATTTTGAAAGAATTCATACGGAAAAGGCACTAATGATCATTTTAAATTCAACAGAAATGTAACCTGACATTTTTTCCGGGCCCTTTTGCCAAGTGAGTGGACAGAAAATTATTGTAAACACTGCATTTATTTCTTCTCTCTACAAAGAAAAACGTTTAGTTCAACATTTCCCTACGAAACTGTCTTTTGGTTACATGACTGAATACTAAACTAGTGCCATAAACAGTCTATGATTTATAATGATAACATTTGCATCAAGTGTTCATTTACTGAAGTTTAATTTTCAATAGAGAACAGTTCAAAATGAGTGTTTACAAAATGTCTATGGAGCACCACGTGACGGTCCCAAGCCCGTTCAACTGAGAGGGAAAATATTTGTCTTTAGTGACACGTACATGAGTTTTAAGATTCTGTCTGTCTGTCTGTCTCTCTCTCTCTCTCTCTCTCTCTCCTCTCTCTCTCTCTCTCTCTCTGTCTCTCTGTCTCTGTCTCTGTCTGTCTGTCTGTCTGTCTCTCTCTCTCTCTCTCTCTCTCTCTCTCTCTCTCTCTCTCTCTCTCTCTCTCTCTCTCTCTCTCTCTCTCTCTCTCTCTCTCTCTTTCTCTCTCTGCCATTAAGCTCGGCCATATAGTAATTCGACTGCACAAGACAAGAGGTAGTAACGCATGTCTTGCTTCCCCTCTTCAATAATTCACACTACTCTATAACTTTCTTTAAAACTAGACTTATTAACTAGCAATGGGTTAAATTTTCTAAGTTTTTTCTTCACATGGATTGTCTTTAAAAAAAAAAGTGTCCAATAATTTCATTTCAAATCTACTCCAACAAAATAATATTCGACAAAGGTTGGTATTCAAATATTCGAAAACCTGTGTCGAATACCTTAACACTATCTAGTTTTTTCTTTGCATAATCTTTACAAAAGGAACCACATAGTTCATAAGCATTTCTCTCCACCGCTGAAATGATCCTGTTCATTTTGTGGAATGACTTATTGTAATGCTTACTTCAACTAAAGCAAAGATACATGAAACAATAAGATAAGACACTCCTTTCTTTGCACCTCTAAAAAAATCGTGCATATAATTTGCGCGCAGATCGGGGGCTGGGCCATGGCGCATAGTATCTTACTATAATTTGAACTAGAGTGTGAACCTGCTAAGCAGCTCTACAACTTCTCGACTACGCCATCCAAAATTATGAAACTTGGTGTACTGGATCAATTTTTGACGAAGAGTTACGTGGACACATTCATTTTGAACAAAAATCAGTCTTTCCTACTATTTATATTAATTTTTTTTTTAGCCGCAAAAACAGACGCACTTTCGTCGAGTAGAATCAAAAAGCATGATCGGAAATTCAGTCCTTGACCTCTCTTACACACTGGTGATCGAAAATCAACGTTATCACATCTGCATATTTTTACATAAGTCCAATTAGTCATTGCATCGGATCCAAATGTCGTTTTAATGTAGCCTAGATCTAGATATTATACGTTTGGGCTTGGTACATGGAAAATTTGCAAGATTCATCTTGCGCGGGTCGGCTAGTGAAAATAATGCTTGATCTAATGGCAAATTTACAATGCAAATTTGTGACAGTGCTACAGCGACTTCAAAAAAAATAAATAAATAAATAAAAACTAGTTTTCGTGCAGCGATTGAGTTATAATTACAAAATAAGTGTCGCCAATCAAGGCCTATAGCGATAGCTGAACAGTAAACAAAATTCAGTATTTTCCCGTATTTTTGTAAAATACGGCACTATTCATGACTTCCGCGCATTCGCCGCTAGGTGGAGGTGCGAATTCGGTGCACGTTAAACGCGCTAGTTGTCTCATTTTTCTGTTTCTAATATCTCTGGTTTAACTGACATGAGACAATTTGTAAATTGTTTACTAATTGCAATGACGTCATACACATTGGTCTCGTGGTGTAACGTTGTGTATCACTGTCAGTCCCTGCGAAAATGGATTGTTGAAATGGAAATGTTGTTTTACCGTACTACTTTCACTTCGGTGGATATTTAATATGCACTTGGGTATGACGGAGACACATTTAACTGATATAGGCAAACAGTCGTGTCTACTTGTCCTGGCCCATGTTAACTAAGTGAGTAAACCTACATGTAGGTGCACACTAACCGATATTGATCCGCCGAGTAGTTGGATGGTGAAGTCACGATATTGATTTTCAGTGAGATCATATTGGTTGTCCTGGTGGCCGAGATCATAGCCTTGGTACACATATGCGGCTTCGCTGTGAAGCTGTGGCGTAACAGTCGCGTGGCATTTTTTTTTATTTTATTCTTGGCAAATGAATGGACATGCGCTCGTATGTGAGATACAGACTCATTATGGAGTCATCAGGAACATACAACTAAGTCACGACAAGTTGCAAATTTGAGCTTGATCTCACTGCAACTGACTGTCGTCACGTTATCTTCTAACTAGTTTGACCGATAGAAATCTGCTAATGCACGCTGGGGCTTATGGAAAGATAGTCATAATTTTATCACGAACCGAGTGAACATGTAAAGAAAGGAAAAAGTAAGGAAAGCTATGGAATGACCCAACACGAAGTTAAAATGTGTCCAAAAACAAACACAAAAAATATGGATTTTTTTCCCGACGAAGTTTAAAAACAAAAAGCAAAGAAATCAAATTTTCCATTTCAAAAAAATAATAAAAATCATGATAACGGTCATTCGTTAGGGGCCATCCATAAAGTTAACATACTCGATTTTGGCGATTTCCGCCCTCCCCCCCCCCCCATCCCACTACTATAAACAGTTTTCATGTGCTTGACCTCAACGTTGCCTCCTCCTTGTGCCAGAATACAGCCGTTAGAATGGTGAATGTCCACGTCAAGGCTTTGATGCTTGAAAACTGAGAGGCGCTTTTCAAGGACCATTTGACTGCTTCATTAAAAATATGATTTTTTGATCAAATCCAACAACTTAATTTGCTGAAGAAGGAATAAAACCAACCTTTCACTTAATTGTCACAACTGAAAAGTGTATGTACCCTTCGCTGATCGGTCTCCCCCCCCCCCTCCCCACAATCGTCGAATTTATCACCTGTGCAAAAAGTGGAGTTGGCACAAACAAGAACTGAGTCGCGACATTCACGTCTATTTCATATTTGAACTGTTACTGATTAAGTATTTACTATAAAAACATCCATCTAGGGCAGTGGTTCTCAACGTTAACGATATCGCCGCGCCCCCCCCCCCCCCAAGACCGGGAATTTTGACTTCCAGAGGGTCGAAAACGATGGTGGATGAGAGGGGCAGAGACGATAAAAAGGGATGGGGGGATAGGGGCAATTACAGGGCAGCCATCGACTTGTTCAACAACACGCGCAGATGGGTATTATGAACAGAAAATGCCTGTTCTTTTTTAAGTGCATTTAAAAAGGATGCTCTGTTTTATAACAACTTACACCATAATCTGCATGTGGTCTGTCTTCTAGTGAAAAGCGTCTGCTGGGTAGAGGTGGGTGAAGGGGGCCGATGAAAGAAAAATTGGAGCATGAGGTCAAGCCTGAGATAGGTTAAGAATCACTGATTTAGGAACCTTAACTTCCCCCCCCCCCCGACCCGCTGCTCACGAACGTTCCTAAAGACTCGTCCATGTAATATCCTCACTGTGTGACTCAAATGGAACTCCCTCCTCTAACGTCGATAAGACACATTTTCTAAGATGTTAAACGGTATTTTGCATGGACTATTTGACCATTAAGTTTCATTCGAAACACAATTTTTATGTAATCCAACAGCTAACTTTGCTCCAAAAAAAAAAGGTAGGCCCAAAT
The DNA here is from genome assembly GCA_963931925.1 of Onchidella celtica. Lineage (NCBI taxonomy): Eukaryota > Metazoa > Mollusca > Gastropoda > Systellommatophora > Onchidiidae > Onchidella > Onchidella celtica. Next base: position 47,047,426 of record OZ007572.1, on the reverse strand, counting down.
GAAAGCAAAGTTTCAATACCATAATAGAAAAGTATGTATGCTCCATAGACTCCCTTTCCCACGTGTACGCTTTTCATACGATAGGGGCTCCTCCACCTTCGAGCACATGTATTAATGGCTTCAAACGTTACTTTTTTTTCTTCTGAATGGTTGTAAACGTTCATTTCAGACCCCGCGTTTATCTAATTCTAAACATGAAAGTCCAAAGAAGCAGCTTCGACAACCCAAGACAGGTTCAAGACTGCCAGCCGCCAAAGCTGCCGGTACGTGATCCCAGGTGAATGTTGAACTTCGTATGCAATAAAAAAAAAATAAGCAAACAAAAGACTTGCTAATTATGCACCTTATAACCGAGGTAGTATACCAACAATTATACTTGAGTGGACAAAGAGCGAGATCTTTGGTCACAAAACCTGAATTTGTCTTTGAATGGACCACGCTTACCAGCAAAAATCCGAGAGTCCAAAAGCCGAAAAGAGTTCCGTATTTCCCGACCATCCAGACAATCTCTAACCCTAGATCTGTCTCGAAGCCTGTCTTTCGGGAGGTCTTCCCCCCGTCCGCGCCACTTACCAAAAAGTTAACAAACATATGATTAAGATATAAGCTGAAACAACCTGCATTGGAATGGTCAAATGGACCTGGGGGCGTGAGGGTCTAGTCAGTTTGTATCAATGGCCGGTAGTCAGATTGACTCATCAGGCGAAAAGGGGCTGGGGTAGTTGTGTTTTCTTGACTGGCACGGACGGGCGGAAGACCTTCCTGTCTTTCTCCCTGGCCCTAAATCTAATCTTATTCCAACCCCTGCCCCTTGACCTTCCAATCAGGGACAAAACCAAAATACTGAGACGCTTTGTGAATTGCAAGAGTTCAAAGGGGCCGGGACGTACGGAACTCTTTCCTCGCTGGTCCCTGCAAAATCAGTGTATGGTCCTACTGCCAGGCTGCCTTTGAACGTTTCCACCTCTGATACACTTGTCGAAAAGGAAAACGCAGCTGACATATTTGTGGTTTATAGGCTATGAAATTGGCTGATTTACTGATAAGCTTTATACTGTATTTATTGAGCCATTGAGAAGGATATAAAGTGATGTTTTAAAAGTGAAGTAAATTTGAGAATGAAGAAAATCGAGCAAGAGAATATATAAATTCAAAAGGAGTGCAGAACAAAGGATAAGTGAAGATGAAATAATTTTCAGACCTCCTCTTTTTACCTGAATCAACTATATTTTGCATTAAAATGATACTATAGTCTAGCCATGAGTTTAACAAGCTGATTTTGTATACAGGCTGTCCTGAGGCCGTTAAAGAACTAGCAACTGCCCAACTACTGCAGATCACGACTCACGTGGGACCAGCACAAGTCTACATCTGAAGCAGCTACTGAGACACCTCTTCTGGGAGTGGAAAAACTGGCAGCCAACAGCTCTGGAACATAGGGTAAGTTTGTACATGGAAAGACTTCCGAATGCGTCTCATGCCAGGTTGCACCTTTTAATGTACTCAGCAGTGAATCGCCAAGCCGCGCTTTAACTATACAAACATCCCCATAGTGACCGGTTTCATCAAAAGTGCCCAAGACAAAGTTCCCACGTAAATACTACCAGTGCGAGTGGCCCAAAGTACTAGACACAACTCTCCGTGCACGGCTGCTCCTAAAGTTGCGTCCTTGTAGGGATCCGTATACCCACTCAGTTTGGAATATTTCTTTAGGCCTACTGTAAGAAATCTAGTCATCAGACGCATTTGGAAGTCTCCCCTTATGTATATTTGACTTGTGCAACATTCGCCACGACTGCAGCAGGGCCTTGCACTTGCAACAGAGCCTTGCAACAGAGATCACCTTTCTTCTATACAGGTTTCATGATTTATGTGGGTCCAGTGGTATTCCTAGTGGAAGAAGTATGGCCTAACTTCCACAGTGTGATAACCAAAAACTGTGTAGGAAGTAAGAGTTTCATAGTGTGCGATGTCGGCGCATAAATAGTGTCGAGTGTAAGGGCAGAAATACATGTTTAATGCTAGCGATATGATACCCCTTGAATATTTTCAGTTTGTTTCCAGCCACCATTACGAATCCCCTTTGAGAGACACTTGTAAAGTACAAAGGCTCGATGTGGGCAGAAAGTATCCTTTTTGTCCTTTTTTTTCAGCTTGAGAACATTTTTATTATGCTGAGTCTTATAAGGTCTGTCACATCTGCCACCCGATATGGTAAAAGTTTGTTAAATCGAATGATTTTCTTTATCACACACCTCCTGCATTAATAGCAATCGATTTTTTCCCCACGGGAGTTTGCACGTGGGGAAATCGTGAAAACAGTGCTTTTGTCTAAAAATACTGACCACAGCACACTGTTTTTTGTTTTTTTTTAATTCGAAGGTGATTTTAATACGGTAAACAATGTCCACACAAAACAGGGCTTGGTTTTTGAGTTTTTAATCAGTCTATAGCGTATTCTCAAAATGGCAAAACCAGACAGTTTTGAATGTGATCGTCTTCCCGGTGTGATGAATGCTGGGATGTCGCTCTCTGTTGTTGCACGGCATTTCGGAGTGTGCTGAAGAATCATCCAATATCGAAGACGGCGATATCGTGCCATCGGATCTGTCCGGGATAAACCTATGAGTGGAAGACCAATTGGGATTTCTAAGAGGACTGACCGGATTATTGTTAACCGGCATATTCAAACTTGTTTCCTTGTATGTGCAAATACATCCAACAGTATGACATATGGAAATGCACCATTCTCGGGATTTTGCATGAAAGTGGACTGCGTTCCCAAAGACCATATAGACCACTGTGTGGAACTATCCTTACGGATACTCACTGTAAATATCACCGAATGTGGGCTCAAGAACATCAGCAATTATTGCTTCAGAGACATTGGAACTACAGCGATTTAGGGCTATCCATTAAGTACGTACGCTGGATTTGTAGGTCCCTTTTTACACTTTTCATTCGCTTGGCTTCACCCCCCCCCCCCAGCCTTTGTACTAGCGTACGACAGTTAAAATGCTGAATTTCGTCAATGAGGCCTTGATATTCTCAAACTTTAAATGGCATTTTACACTGCATTTCATTGGAATCCCTAATTTGTATTTGATTTTTACATAGCCCAACTTAACTTTGTTGAAAAAAAAAAAAAAAATTTAATTTAAAAACCCACTTTCTAATTATCAAAACTGAGAAATCGCACATACGCTTTACGGAACTTCCACCGCTATCCATGTGCGCTTTCACACGCGGAGGGGGGGGGGGGGGGAGGGTACGCACTTTATGGACAGTTCCCTTTTACTAATGAATCCTGTTTAACTCATCAAATTAATGGAAGAGAAAGGTTCCTCCCTGCTTGTATCAGCCTAATGGATCGCTTTCATGTTGGGAATGCGACGGTATGGGGTGGTACCTCGGCTCATGACGCACAGCATTGGTAACAATTCTAACCCAAAGATACAGGTCAAGGTTATTGTGACGAACTTCTTCGCCCTTATATTCTACCCTTGAAACGCCCAGTTGGAATTTTTCAGCACGACAATGCCTATTTTGTTGAATTTTTTTCAAAAACTCCAGATCAACGTTTACAACTTGCCTTTCCGCAGTCCTGACTGAAACCCGTTAGAAAGTCCATGGGATAACTTTGACCGACGAGTCAAGAACAGACTAATCCCTCCATAGACTTTTCAAGGAACTTGAATATGCGCTGAATCAGAAGTGGCTCTGAATTCCTCAGAGGACAATTATATCATCTCATTCAATGAATAAGACGCTGCATTGCTGTGATTCAAGCCAATGATGGACATAAGAGATATTGACCAAACTCTTGGCACCAAAAATAGCGAGTCTGGTCCAAACATACCCATAGGTTGTCAGTTTTGAACCGAAAGCTTATTTTCTTTCCATCTTTATTTGCAGAAATGAATAGAGATTGCACTTGGAAAATTGAAGGAGTTAGATTCATGCTATGTATGTGTCTACCTGGACCTCAAAACTGTGTACATTTAGTTGGGCATAAAGATTAGCCAATATACTGCCTTCCATACTCTGCATGTTAACCCAGGACTTTTTATTACTCTAGTGAGCCACATTGAAAGAGCTTAGATCTAAGTTTTTAGAATCAAAGAGTGTACAAAAAAGAAAAAAAGTTTTTGCTCAGTATGTTTTGTGACTTAGGCATCACATGGAACTAAATCCTTCCATTTTTTGTTTGAGAACGAGTATGAAACATTTCATTCTACTTTTAACTTCAGGTGTGACAGAATTTAAGAGACTCAGAATATTTTCATAGCTTTCGTAATGCATGTAATTGTTAATTTCCGTTCTCCCAGAACTGTATGATTTTCTTGTCTGTTTCTGGCCACATTTTAACTTATTGCTAAGCCTTGCTTTGACCCTACAGTTTTGTGTTGTTTTTTTTAATAACTTAAATTTCTGGTGTAGACCAAAAACTGTTTCCTCCATTTCCTATTCTTTTTGTTTGAATTGCTGATAAAGACAACATGATTTCCCAACTTTATTCTTGTAGGCTATTATAAATTACATTTCATAACTGGAAGTCACACGAAGACAACCTTAATACTGTCTTGTTGCGGGAAGACGCTCTGTACGCAAGAAGAAACAAACAAAAAAATTGCATCACGCTTTCTTTAAGTTTCCATTTTGTGGTAAGCTAAAAAAAAAAAACACTTAGTCGTACAAAATTGTAACTGGGATAGAGAGAGCATATTTCAGGCTATAAATTATTGTTTTAAAAAGTGATTTTATTTTGACCTCGATTGGCGTATACCGTTTTTTTTTTCCGTAACTGGGCAGAGTACTAGAAATAGGGACTGAAAGGAAGTTCTACAACACCTGCACCTTATAAAGAGAAAAACTGTGATAAATGACAAGCCCCTCTCTCCCACCCGTTTCACCCTCCCACACTTTTCTCCACCCATAAAGGCAAGCATCTAGACAAACCATATCAAAATTGACAGGTCTTTCGAATTCCTCCTGCCCTAGCCCTCCCTGGAAAACATGGGTAATTCCCCGCTTGCCCCATTGTCATGATGGGTTGTTCAGCTTGTGCATACTCATAAGACTCTCTCGCCCCTCTCGACCACCTGAAATAATGGGGTAAACTGAGTCTGGAAACCAACATCACACCCACAGGGAATAGGGATATGGCAGTGGTCTGGAAGTCAAATGGTGTCGGGTAGTATTATGGGATTTGTGTATCATGATGTGTGTTACATGAGATTGAGATGTTTTGGTTTTTCAGAACCAGGTGTGTGTTAAGGTGTGTTAAGAAATCTGTGCCGTCAGTACCCTGCAATTTTCCTCGAAAACTGATTGTTGCAGTGCAGTTGTGCTGGCAATCTTAGATTCTCCGTGATCTTCAGATTTTCTGATCGGTAAATCCACAGGCCACGTGAATTTTTCAAAACGGCAAATTTCTATGATCGTTTTTTAAATACTACACACGCATACATACACGCACACACACACACACACACACATACACACACAATCGACCCCAAACGCCCCATTTTACGGTTATTTCACGTTATTTCCGTAGTAGCCGATGGGATGAAAATCCTAGCTCGTCCCTAAAGCTGTGTGTACACTGTTCTAAATTTTTATTCCACTTTAAAAACTGAATCAAAATCAGCATCGCTGCTTCAACGATTCTAACTGAATAAAATATAGAAAAAACAGATTATTTCCACGTTTCCAATTTCACTTTATGTGGAATCGGCATTCAAACGAGTGTTTCAACGGTTCTATATTAGAGAGAAAAGCCAAATCAGAGTCTTATAAGTTTTTCAGCACCGAACCGCTTTAGAACGATTCCTATTTTTATTCTAAATTCCGTTCTAATTCATTGATGAATCATGACGGGGTTTAAGACAAGCAGCGCGTTTATCATTTTATTCGAAACCCATCCAGATTTGTGTGATACCCAGTCTCTCACCTACATTTTTTAAAAAGTTTTTCGTTCCTTCCTCTGTTTTTTTTCTTCTTCTTCAAACAGGTTTGTGATTAAGCGCGGTAGCCAAAATTTCTTCATCGCTCGGGTCGATTCGATTCACAGCCAGTCGCTAATTTGTTGAAGCAAATTCACGTCCCATTTTTATCTCCATTGAAACGATTTGAGATTATTAGAAACGAAACCAGAAAAGCGCATTCACAATTTCAAGAAAGGCACCAAAATTGTTAGAATGTGAAACTGAAACAATTTCACCCACAGTTGAAACACCTTTTAAGAAATTCGGAAATGGAATTGTAGTTGTAGAATTCGTCTACTTCTAGAAAAGGGGAGGAAATTTAGAAACGTTATTAGAACCGTATACACATAGCTTAAATTAATAAGAACAGTTCAAAATGAGTGTTTACAAAATGTCTATGGAGCTTAAATTAATAAAGTTTCATTACGCACCCCATATGGAAAATCTAAATATGGTTCAGATGTATTCCTTCTGGTCATCTTGAACAGAAAATGGGATGTCAGTCGTAAATCATTCTTAAATGTGTACATTGTGTTAACAGAAATAATTTTTTCGGATATTTTGTTATAAGCAATCCTGTCATGTTTCGTTCGCCTAAGAACTTGCCTTACAAAAACCGTCCTTGTGAACGAACCAAATACTCAGTTCCTGGCACCATTGACTGTCATTTCCATATAAAATTAAACAATTTTGTGCTACATTTGAAATATTGGTTATTGGTGACTGAAATCTATAGAACTCTCAAGCGAAAATCCATTTCCCCTTAGGGTGCGTAACGGAATGACAAGTTATACAGCTTTGGCATATATATATGTATATCTCTGGTTAAAAATATCTCCTGGTACCTAGATTGTGCACAGAAATAGACCCACACTTTAAATACAATGGTAGCTGCAACGGATAATTATGTTCTTCAATTCATTGCCAAAAGCCGTTGCAGACGATATTTTTTGGACTTCTGCCGGGAGGTTGTTCCACATCCTGATGACACTAGGGTAAAAAGAGTAAAGATGGCTGTTAATCCGTGAGTTGGGGATGTTATATTTTATGTTATTCTTTCTGTTGCCTCTGGTGTTAATGCTGAGGTGGTTCAGTGGGATATCGGTATTTCCTTCCCTGCCCTTATAAAATAGTTTTACTTTGTTTTTTGCTCTTCTTTCTTCTAGTGGTGTCCACTCGAGGTCTCTCATCATTGTATTGACACTACTGCTTCTAGCATAATCATTTGTCACAAAGCGAGCAGCTCTCCTCTGGATCCATACCTATCTTAGGGATCTAGACAACAACAATCAACAGTAATTGAGTCCATCCTGTTTTTAAATCTAGATCTGGTCAGATGGGCTAGATTATACTGTTTTTACAAGATCTGGAAAAATATAGGCCTCATGGCTGAAAGAGAAACGACAAAACCTGTAATCGCAGGCATTAGACCACCAGACAAACTGGTGCTGGGGTCTAATCCCGTAGAAACTTGGAAGTTATTTAAACAGAGGTGGAGCACATATGCCATCCTGTCGCGTCTTCAACACTTAGACGTGAAGTTCCAAGTTGCTCTGTTCCTTCATAGCCTCGATCATGAAGCGCTCCGAATATACAACGGATTCCAGTTTGCCACAGCTGATGACAACCGTAATCTGCAGGAGATCATCCAGAAATTCGATGACTTCGTGATCGGAGAACAAAACGAGACATACGAGCGCTTTAAATTTAACAAGCGAAACCAGGCGCAAGGCGAGACGTTCGAAGCTTTCCTGTCTGATCTTCGCCGATTAGCGAAAACCTGCAATTTTTGTGATAACACACAGGGATTCCCTTATCCGTGATAAGGTAGTCACTGGCATTCACAATCAAGAGGCCCGCACTGATTTTCTAAAAGAATGACAGCTCACTCTCGAGAAATGTATCGATATCTGCCGTTCTGCTGAAGATGCGGCAACTCAGGGCAAGGCCCTTGAAGATTTTTCCAGCGCAAATAAGACCGAAGTTGAAGCAGTGAGACCAAAGAGTCGTAGACCCGAACACCGATCTGCTTTGGGCTCTCAATCCGGAAACTCGTCCAACTCAGCTCGAAAACAAGGTTACAGTAACAGCAACGCACATGGAAACGCACCCAAATCGTCATCTTGTCGATTTTGCGGCTACGGGAAACACGACCGGACGGAATGTCCTGCACGTACAGCACGCTGTAACAGATGCAAGAAAATGGGCCACTACCAAAAGGTGTGCAGATCAAAACCTGTGACCGAGGTACACTTCGATCAAGACACCTTGGACTGTGATCTCCCTAGTTCCTTCCTAGGACACATTTATCACCCCAGCTCGACTCTGCAGGAACTCACCGACGACAATGACTGGGTTGTCAATATCCATATTGACAAACACCTTCATCCCTTTAAGCTTGACACTGGTGCGTCAGTCACAGTTATGGGGGAAAAGGACATAGGTGTGGCACCTAATAAATTGAAGAGGCCAGACAAAGCACTCAGAGCCGCCGGGGGAACCAACCTAACAGTATTAGGCTTCGTTGAAAAAACTCTAAGAAATAAAGACAAGTGCATTGTGGAAAAAGTGTACGTCGTCAAAGGTCAAGATCGCTCTCTACTCGGTCGAGACACATGTGTCAAGTTGGGTTTGATAGCCAGAATAAACCAGCTTGATGAAACACCAGACTTTAAGAAAGAATTCCCAAAACTGTTCAAAGGCTTAGGCAAGCTGCAAGAGCCGTACACCATTAAGTTGAAAGATGGTGTAGAACCTTTGCACATTTACACTCCACGCAAGATAGCTCACCCCCTCCTCCCAAAGGTCAAAGCTCAACTCGACAAAATGTTAGCTGATGGTGTAATTTCTGAAGTCACAGATCCTACTGATTGGTGCGCAGGAATGGTGGTAGTGCCCAAACAAGATGGTTCAGTTGGAATTTGCATAGATCTTACGGCCCTCAACAGAGCTGTCAAGAGAGAAGTTCATCCACTAAAGTCTGTAGATGAAGACCTCGCACAGTTCTCAGGTTCGAAAATATTCACCAAATTAGACGCAAGATCGGGATTCTGGCAAATTCCTCTTTCTGAAGATTCACGCAAGTACACAACTTAACACCGTTTGGAAGATTTTGCATGAACCGCCTGCCCTTCGGCATTTCCTCAGCATCAGAAGTTTTCCAGCGTACAATGACTAAGATTCTACGAGGCCAAGAGGGAGCTATGTGCCACATTGACGATATCATCATTCACGCTCCAGACAAGGCCACACATGACAAGCGCATGAGACAGGTCATGCAGCGTTTACAAGACGCAGGTCTCACACTCAATGAGAAATGTGCCTTTTCTCAGACATCTTTGAAATTTCTTGGTCATGTCATCAATTCATCCGGCATCCACGTGGATCCCGACAAAGACAATGCCATCATCAACTTTCCACAGCCACAAACTATCACTGAGCTACAGCGATTTTTGGGCATGGTAAATCAGATGGCAAAGTTCTCACCACGACCAGCTTCATTAACAGACCCCCTTCGTCTCCTACTCAAAAAAGAGAGTCAGTGGATATGGGACCACCCACAGGAGGAATGTTTCAACGCCATCAAGACACAGCTAACATCATCGCCTGTTCTTGCCCATTACTCGCCAAATCTAAAGACTATAATTGCGGCAGATGCATCCAACAATGGGATTGGAGCAGTTTTGATTCAAATCCAACCAGACGGTTCGCGGAAGCCAGTCAGCTACATTTCCCGCACGTTGACTGACACAGAACAGCGATACGCGGTCATTGAGAAAGAAGCCTTAGCAGCTACATGGGCATCAGAGAGGCTTAGCGAGTACGTCCAAGGACTTCAATACGTCATAGAAACTGACCACAAACCTCTTGTGACCCTCCTCATGTCTAAAGAACTTGCAAAGTTGCCGCCTCGGATACAGCGATTCCGTCTTCGTCTTGCACGCTACTCTCCCGAGGTTGTGCATGTTTCAGGAAAACACCAGATCGTGGCAGACACTCTTTCCCGAGCTCCTTCAAGCAAACCTACTGAGGCTGACATCTCTTTCTATGAAGAAGTGAACGCTATGGAAGAACAGGCATTCGGCTCCCTTCCAGCAACCCCTCAAAGAATCATGGAAATCATAACCCACCAGAAGTCAGATCCAGAAATTGCCGAAGTTCGAAAGTTTTGCACTGTTGGATGGCCGACCTACATGCCTGCCAATACCTTGTTAAAACAGTATTGGACCAACCAGCACCACTTTTCTATCGTGAATGACCTCCTTTTATATGACGACAGGATTGTCATTCCGAGAGACTTGCGGTTAGATATCCTTAACCGGCTGCATGAAAGTCATCTTGGTATCACCAAATGCAGAGCACTGGCGCTCAACTCAGTCTGGTGGCCGAACGTTATGAGCCAAATCGAGGACATGGTAAGGAAGTGCCTAGTTTGTGCCAAGTTACGCCCAGATGTTAAAGAGCCACTTCTTTCTGTCACGAGTGGAGTGAGCGGGATTCAAGGATTACGGGGGCATGGAAGTGTAGGATTGACTCACGGGATAGTGAGGCTGCTCACCTATATTGACTTCTGTTAGTTAACGTTAAAGCGTGCATGTTGTGAGTTGGGGGGTCGGCATGAGGCGAGAGCGCTGTACTGACAATCACTGCAAGTTAAGGAGTCCCAGGGGACAGACGTGAGATCAGAGCAGTCGGGAGATTGTTGTGTGTTTTCCAGTGATGACTGGTAGGGTGAACTATGATTTATAATTATGATGATTGATGTATTATATTCGCCTATGACCATGATGTAAATAAGTATATGTGAGGAATGTGGAAGTCAGTGATTACTGTGTATAGAAATGTGCGCCATGAGCGATAGATGTAAGTTAGGTTCATGGATTCGTAGCGAGAGTGAGTGCTGTGTGGTACGGTGGAGGTGTGTTACCGTAAGATGTGTGGTGAGTGAAAGGTGGACGATTGTGTGTACGCTTCATGGTTTGTAATGAGGGGTGAAGTGGTTAGAAATGGTATGGTATTATACCAATGTAATGTTCTTCTTGTAGGTGCCGGGGTCGGGCCGAGAAGTCACCCGCGGTGAGCACAGGGTATAGGCCAGCATAGGGCCGAAGGCTACGCATAGGCCAGTGGAGTGAAGCTGTCGAGCAGGACAGGAGGGGCGCTGAGTCGTGGCAGTCTGGCCACAGACAGGGATGTGTATATAATTGTTAATGTGCTCTTAAGATGTATTACATGTGATAGTGATATACGACTGTGCTATTGTGAGATTAATGTGAATTGAACTATTAACGTGCTATTGCCATGTTGAGGAGCTCTTGGAATGCTCAGGTGTTAGTGCCATAGGAATGTGTTATTAAGACATTGAGTGGAGAGGCTGAAGCCGACGTGTATTTAAAAGTAACTACCGGGTTGTGGACCCGAGGAAGAGTGCTTGAGGGAAAGAAGGCCGTTGGACGGCAGTTGATTAGAATAATATAATGTATGTAATTGCACTGTTATCTTTATCTTTATGTGTAATAAATGTGTGAGTCTGATGGGTTGTTCTGTTAAGTGTTATACGTGTTCGTTCGTGATTGTTGTCCTGTTATAATTATTACATCTCCCAGTCTGGGATTTGTGACACTTTCATCTTCTTTTCCTGATCGACCGTGGTCACGTGTAGCCATAGATCTTTTTGACCTCAAAGGTAAAACTTATCTCGCTGTGACAGACTATTATTCAAGATGGCCGGAAATTAGGCTTTTGGACCAGCTTTCCAGTGCACATGTGATCAACAAGCTTAAATCAATCGTAGCAACCCATGGAATTCCTGATGTCATGATGTCCGACAATGGTCCTCAATTTGCCAGTTCACAGTTCAAGAAATTTGCCAAAGATTATGGTTTCACTCACATTACTAGCTCGCCAAGGTATCCTCAGAGCAACGGAATGATAGAACGAGCAATTCAGACTCTCAAAAACCTTCTGAAAAAAGCAGATGACCCTTACATTGCACTTCTCAACTACAGAGCTACACCTCTGCAGAATGGATATTCACCTAGCGAACTGCTAATGGGTAGGAAACTCCAGACCAAAGTACCCATCACACAGAAAAAACTTGTCCCTCACGGCCCAAGTCAGCGACTTCTCGAAGAAAGGGAGAAGAAGTATAGAGAATACCAGTGCAGACAGTACAACAGTCGTCATCTCGCCAGATCTCAACCTGACCTTACTCCAGGTGAGAGAGTCTACATTAAAGACATGGGACGCAATGCCCGTGTAGTCCAACAACACCACAGCCCCAGATCGTACGTTGTACGTCCAGACAACAGCAACACCCCAGTGAGAAGAAACAGGAGGTTCCTCGTGTCTACACCACCTCAACAGGAACAACCACCAGAACGATCACCTCGAGGCGACACAAACGATCAAAGCTCCCCTGTTGTTCAACACGAGCCACCACCTGTACAACAGTCGAGTGCTCGACCTACTAGTACCTCCCAAACAAGTAGATATGGCAGAGTCATCAAGCCGCCACAGAGGCTTAACCTATAATTTAATTTTCCATAACTGTGAACGGACGACTCACCAAGTGCAGTGATCGTCCTACAGCAAGTTTTTCTATTCGTATGTGTCGAGGAAAAGACACTTAGTAACTATATTTCATGTGCCAAGAAGGACACTGAACTTTACTTTTGAGTGAATTAATGTAAACAAGTTTGTTGATTCACGTGGATGACTTGGGTGAGGATAGCCCATCTTTGGGGGGGAGATGTTGCATAATGTGAATAGTTTTTGTTTGGCCACAAACTGGGGGTCAACAACCTGGCAACTCCTGGCCAGGATGGACAAGGGGAACTACTCGGAAGGGGAAAATAAGAGCACTTCCTGTAGGGTCAAGCTAGGGTGAGTACCACAAAACAGACCTCTTGGTAAAAGGTTAAAGTATGTCTTAAACAGCATGTAAATGCAGAAGTCTTTATGCTATAAGCCTTCTATTTAGCAATGATCGTCATCGTATCTCATTACAAGTAGGCTACTTTATAAAAGTAATCCAAATATCATAGGGGACACTCATGATTTATCCAGCATATTTTTGTAAATGCATATTCAAGTGAACATGATCTACATGTGTTCAAAATGACCTGACTGACCCGACTGTTGACGTTCACAGCAACACAGGGAGCAAGTGGCTGGCTGTCCACCAGCTATCCTTGCATCAGGTCAGGCGTTATATGGACAGGTTCACTTAATATGGGACAAGGGTTGAAATCGCTGTTTATACTGTTTTTGCCTCCTTCATCTTTATCATAGCATTTTGAAAATGTGAATACAGTCGAGCACACGAAACTCAAACACACCTAAGACGAAATCACGGATCCCACAAAGATCTAGGTCCCGAATTTATTTGTCAATATTCTTTGTAGTTATTTCATGCAAACCTCGAACTGTGACACGGATTCGTCGAACCAGCTTTCCTGCTGCGAGTGTGATCCAACTAGCCTAGAAGTAGAAAAGAAAAAAGAATGCCAGAAACTTCATTCGGTTAGCCGGAGTATAGTCTAGCGGTGGCAGGACAGTGCGTATAGTCTCCCCTTCCCCCGATAAGAATGTCACAAATCCCAGACTGGGAGATGTAATAATTATGACAGGACAACAATCACGAACGAACTAGTATAACACTTAACAGAACAACCAAACAGACTCACACATTTATTATATATAAAAATAAGATATCTGGACAATTACATACATTACATTAACTCAATTCAAATACCATTCAATGGTCAGTATTCCCCACATTCATTCTTCTCCGGGTCCACAACCCGATAGTTACTTCCTAACTATGCTCTGGCCTCAGCCTCACATCCATATATATACTACTTGCTGGCCTCTCTTATTGGCTCCTGCTCGACCTAATCTCCGTATCTCAATCTCCCCTCGATGTCTTAATAGCACATTAATATTTCAATAGCACATTAGTATCTAAATAGCACAGTAGCATCTTATAATAGCAACAAGGACAATAACAACGTCCCTGTCTGTGGCCAGACTGCCACGACTCATGTGCTCCCGCTGTCCTGCGCGACAGCTTCACTCAGGCAGGCCTGTGGGTAGCCATCGGCCCAACCCCGGCACAAGTCCACTCACCGCGGGTGGCTTCTCTGCCCGACCCCGGCACCTATAAGAATAACATTACATCTCTATAACACCATACAATTACTATCCACTTCACCACTCATTACGAACCATCAAGCGTACACACAATAGTCCACCTTTCATTCACCACACCTCTTACGGTAACACACCTCCACCGTACCACACAGCACTCAGACTCGCTACGAATCCATGATCCGAACTTACATCTATCGCTCATTGCGCACATCTCTATACACAGTAATCAATGACTTTCACATTCCTCACATATAACTTATTTACATCATGGTCATAGGAGAATATAGTACATCAATCATCATAATTATCAATCATAGTTCAACCTACCAGTCATCACTGGAAAACACAATCTCCCGACTGCTCTCTCACGTCTGTCCCCTTGGACTTCTTAACTTGCAGTGATCTGACTATTCAGATTTTGCCTCTACTACGCCTCAACTTCACTCACAACATGCACGCTTCAATTACCTTCCCCGCACTCATTGACCCCTGCTCACTCGCTGGTGACAAAGAACGGCCACTAAAATACCTGAGAGGGCCAATTCCGACAGGAAATAACCTTTTATTTGTTTTTTGCTTTGGTTTGTCCCACACTGACACCCCAATAGAAAAAGAAAGAAAGAAAGCGCTGCTGTATGATGTGAATAAAGCCGAACAAAGAAAAATGGTGATTTGTGTTCACCTTTTATTTTATCACTTGACTCGGAAACGGTTCTTACTGAAGCTTTTCCAGAAGAGAAAAAAAGTGTTCTTGCACAACGTCGCGTGCCACTGTCGCCATGCGTGTCAGTTTAATACTTGCTTCTCTTTCAAGTGACCATGGAAAAGGGGGGGGGGGGATTAATCGAGGTAATTCTTGGTACATGTTGTCAGCTGTATTATTTTCCTTGAATATACAAATTACAATAATAGTACCTCATGATTAATGCTTCACATATTCCTTGAAATTCGGTAAACTCGAACTAGATGTAGCCACCCCAAAGAATTTTGAGTTTTCCGGTCTCGACTGTACATTGTTTTTCTCATTTTGAGTAAAGCATCAAGTTTTGTTCCAATTAGCTCTTTTTGTTAACTGCTGTTAAATGAGCTTACCCTATATGTTATATTATATGCTTCATTCAAATACAAAAAGAATCAAAAATGTCATTTATGTGCTTTTGATGATAGCCCTGATCAAATGGAATTTTTTTTCAGTAAAATGAGATAAATCCATTAACATTTCTGTAGAACACTTGTCAAACAGCTAGAGCTGCCCTCTAAATATAAATGAGTGAATTGGTAAATCTAAATCTATAGGTTCTATTCAAGCTGAATTCTGCTAAATCTGCTGTATGTACAGTCTAGATTATAGGTCTAGATCAACGTCTAGAAATATCTGTGCAAGATCCTGTAGTAGGCCTCAAAGACTGAGTGGAATCTAGTTTCTACCTTGACTCTAGATGTAGAATGTGACTTCTATCTTGATGTAGGTTCTAGTGTATAATCTTGTTTATAATTCGTTATTTTAGATGTAGATGTAGATGTAGATTATGATAAGTGAAGGGATTCCCCTTTGGATTTGTTAAATTATTCTAAAAAAGCAGTGTGACGTTTATCGCGTTATGCAAAAAGAATTTTGTCACAAGTACGTACATCCCCCAAGTTTTTTGCACTAGGGATATGTATTTTAAAGCCTTTTGTGACTCCAGAGCTAGAAAGCTCCTCCCGAAAGACTCCTAACAACAGCCTTAATTATAATTATTATTCTTTCAGATTTTCTTTTTATTTTTTTTCCTCCTGTTTTTTTTTTGTTCAAAGGGCAGGGTTAGGGATTTGATAAAATTTGAGAATAAGGACGGAGTAGGGGATAGATATGTATCCGTACGTGCCCCTATCGTAAAATGCTTGGGGTGCATACGTACTTATAACAACAGCTTGCAAAAAAGAGATGATTTGGTGGATTTTTACCTTTGGATACATGTATTCCTTTTTGTGGATTTTTCAAAACATCATGTCATGTAACTCACATCGAGATATCATCTGATGCACTTATCTTTGATTTTGTACAAATGGCACTTACAGCATTTTGCGGTCAAACCCTTCATTTAATACTTGAACAGATATGTTTTTCTCTTGGTCATATGATGTAAACATCAGTTGTTTTCTGTATGGGTACTAATCCTAAGTGATTGTTCGAGGAAGAATGTTTCTTTTAAAGAGTAAACCTGTATTTTTATAATAACAGCTGAGTAGAATTCAGTACCGCCTGTCATTTGATATAAAAATGAAATTTGTTTTTCAGAAATGCTGAACAATTTTGTCTCTTTTGTGTTCATTTCCTGAGTTGTGTGTCCATGCTACAAACTGCATGTCCCAAGTGGTACAGACAGTGTACACTTTCATAATTGTTACACATTTATTGTTCTTTTATATCAGTATTTAAAAGTCAAGTAGAAAATGGAAAGTTCGAATGCAGTCATAGGTAGGGGGGCCTACTATTTCATTTTCAAACAAGTATTATTTTGGTATATTGCCATAATAAATTTGAATAAAACATCAAGAAATGGAATCAAAGAAAAATGTATTTTGTGTATTGTTTAGAACAGCTAGCTGTTTCGTTCCATTAAATGTGATGACTGGAAGATGGACACGAGTTATGTTGAGAGAGATCGGGAGAGTGAGAAACAGAATAGTGAAACATCATCAATGAATGTCGACTTTCTGTTGTGACCATGTTTAGACTTAGATCTATTAAAATATATTAATAACACAAAAAGAGTGTAGAAACACAGGGGACTGGGAAGCTTTAAAAAAAAAAAGAGAAAAGGTTGAGTATGACGGAGTATGCAACACCCTGCGTTAGACACACCTAGCATTAGAAACAACTAACAACAAAACAAAACAAAAAAACTAGGTATACCAGTGTAGCAGGCCAGTTTATACCCCGGGGGTATACTTTGGGCTAGGCCAGACTATACCCCCCAGTCCAGATTATACCCTCTACTTTTTTTTTTTTTAAACAAGTCAAGCCCGCAGTTTATTTCAACTTTAGTTTAAATTGTTCATTATCACTGTCACCACGTATCATATTGAAGCAAACATTCTTGACTCTTGTAAATTATGATACATTTAAGAGGAAATAAACATGCAGTAAAAAGCATTGATACACAAAAGGATTGAAAATCCATTAAAATTGATATGATGAGACTTTAATACTAATTTTACCTGTGTCCATTGGTATTATTATTGTTGTTTTTTTGTTGTTTTTTTTCATAATTAGTTGCCCATGAGTTAAACATGTATTGTATTTCTTTGTTTGGCACCACTGACATAAAATTAGTGGCAAGGTATGAAATAATTATAAGACTCAGTGTAAAGTCATCTGAATTTTATTTTTAATTTTTGAAAATCAGAAATGTGCTTGCTATGTGTCAGAATAATTAGATCTACTCTACATACAAAGTTATAACGATGCAGAGAGAAAAGATCGGGAAAGAACACACAGAGAAAAAAAAATAACATCATTTTAATAACCCAACTGACAGATGGTGCAATTCCATCATCTAGCAGACATTAAATACTGCACATAAAACTAAATAGGCCTACATACTAAATTTTTCCACATGATGAACTTAACCTGTCCAGATCCACTTGAAACATTACAGAATGCTAACCAGTAATATACAATAATAACACCAAATCATCTTGTTTACTCTTGAAAATAAAGAGAAATATCAATATCAGAATCATCATCACCATCTTGGAATAACACAAAGATAAGAGATAAAAATGAACTACACATCATTCTAGAGCGTATAAGCAGCAATATGTGTGTACCAACTATATGTAAAAAATGTGTTAAAGCTTTTCAACTATTCAAGCAGAACTGGACAGAAAGCTTTAGTAAAGTAGCTTTGATAGTTGTGTAAACTGACAGATTAAATCCAATGAGACAACAGTGCACTGTATAAAGTAATTACAGTATGTTACGGCAAAAATTCGATGGATCACATTGGGTTAACATTTCTTGTTACTAAATTCTTTGATACCTTATTTGTAGAAAGGTGTACGTACATTAATTTTCATGTAGCTCATGGTTTAAGGCACTGGATTAGTTTGCCGGGCATGTGTATGATTGCAATTGCGTCTTATAGTGAATAAAGGCATGTCACTTGAGGGTGAAATAAAATTTTAAAAACTTAAAATATTGTACCCTTGAATATTTTGCCTGAATGTGGGTGTATAATCTGGATTGGTGGAATAAAGTTTGGCCTAGCCTAACGTATACCCCGGTTATAAACTGAATATATTATACCTGGGGTACAAAATGGACTAAGCCACTTTTACCCCAGTGAAGCAGGCCAGATTATTCCCCCGCCAGACTACACCAGGGGTTAAAGGAGCCTAACCTATTTTATGTCCCCTGGTATGTTCTGGGCTAACCCAGTTAAACAAGTGAAGACCAGTTTATTTCAATCATAGTTTTTAATTCCGTTGTTTGTTTTTTTTTATCACTGTCATCGGGCGTCATTGTAATACATACATATAGGCCTATACATTCTTGGCTTCCGTAAATCATAATACAATTCTGGGGAAAAAACGGGCAATAATATATATTGATATAGCCTACCAGTACTATAGGTTGAATATCCATTCAAGCTAATATGATTCAAGTTTAACCCTCATTTCACTCACGTTCGCTGTCATGTTGTAATTGTTTTTATAGTTGGTTGCCCATGAGTAAAACTTGCACTGTAGCCTATTGTTTGTTTGGCACTGACACAAGTGACATACACTTAGTCGCAATGGATGAAATAATTAACGGACTCATAAAAATGAAGTCATTTTAGAGATTTTTTGTATGCAAATACACAGTTGCTAAATCCCTGGGTAAGAGACGTGTCAAGCTTAGGAAGGTGAAGATGGACAAGGTCAGTTTTTTGTTTGTTTTTTCATTTCACTCGCAAGTGACATACCCTGATTCACTATAACACATAAGTTCAATCTTTCAGATACCTAATTGCAACCTAATCCAGTGTCTTAAACCATAAGGTACACGAGATGTATGTCTTTCTACTAATAAGCTATCAAAGAATAATATTCACCAACAAGAAATATTGTTAATGCAACATGATCCATCCAATTTTGCCTTAACATGCTATAGATCTAATTACTTTTTACAGTGCACTACTTTTGTCTCAGTGGACTTACTCCGTCGGTCTACACAACTATCAAGGTTATTTCACTAAAGCTTCCTGTCCAGTTCTACTCGAATAGCTGAAAAGATTTAACACATTTTTTATATAGTTGATACGTATATTCTGGGCTATGCCAGTTTAACCCCGGGTAAGACTGGGCGGGGGGTATACTTTGGCCTGTTACACCGGTCTTGGGATTTTTGCCAAGGTCTTGGGATTTTAAGGGTTACCATATGATTTTGGCTTTTTTTTTCGAAAATCTTGGGATTTTTCGAGTCTTTTTTTATTTGTAATTATTTATCAATTTAAAAAGAAAGATTGAAGGAAAACACTGAAAACATCTCCAGACCTCCTATTCCAAGCACAGACAATACAGCTGTACTACCCTTAAATGACATAACAAAACTGCCCTTCAACTTACAATGCTTTAAATTGTGACTTAAAAGGTAAATTAATTAGCAGTTTAGCTGTGTGAGGGTCTTTTACATAGCATGATTAACGAATGAATATTCAATGCGTTGTGAAATAAAATTGTAAATTGTATGTTTGGGTCTGAATCCTGGGAATTTTTTTTATTTTTTTTTACCTCATCTTGGGTTTTTGTTGTTTTTTTTTTAATGCGGGATCCCTGGGATTTTTGGGAAACTTTCGGTGGCCACGCTGGTTCAAAGCCGGGAAGCCAAACCAGAAAAACAATCTTCCGGTCCTTAACTCTTTGTGGGCCATGAATTTTCCCACATTTGCCGATACTTGAGGAAAAAATGGGGGGAGATGAATGAAGACTTACCACAGCATCATCTATTAATAGAAAGTCCACTTTCTACCGTCCCGAACAAAATAGCCTTGCATTGTTGTGCACCGATACATCGGTGACTGGCACAACTGTGACCAGCGGAAGAACCGATATATCAGTGATTGGCACACAATTAAAATGCGTGTGTTTGGGGGCGTAATTTTGACTGATCTCGTGAAACTGCGTTGTCCCATCACAGGTTAGTTTTTCCAGTCTTGCTTCTCACCAGAGCGGCTTAAGCCGTTGAATAATTAAAGCAAATCTATCAACGTAGAGTGCCAAGTCTGTGGTGGTATGTTAGAACTACCCAAAGGGCAATGGAAAGAAAAATGCTTAACATCGGGCTGCAAGATAAAATCTCCCACACTGAAATACCCAAACAAACACAGCTGACGTTCACGCTACAACAAAAGTGGAATTGGGCTGGGCATGTGGGAAGGATGAATGATAGTAGACTTAGATGGACAAAACGCTTCACTGAATAGCAACCATGGACAGGAAAAAGAACACAAGGACGACCAGGAAGAAGATGGCAGGATGACATTGAAAAGAGAGGGACAATAACATGGATGAGGAAGACATCGATCACATTCGATCTTGGAGATTCCAGCCCCCCCCCCCCTTTCCCCTTTTAGGCTTTCATACACTTGTCTTTACTTTGTATTTGGTATTTTGTATACTTCTTTAATCCCGTTTGGGAAGTTTGCCTTTGTGTCATTGCAGCGCAGTTGCAACTGGAGCAGGCACGTCGTCTCCACAGTGAACCGCGGCTGGTTGGGTTTTTTTTTGGGGGGGGGGGGGCGACGGTGGAAAGGAGGGCGGAGTGGGAGGGACTGATCTCCTCTGTTACAAGAGCAGCGGCCACCAAAATGTTGCATGTCCATGAAAATGCCTTGATATTTCGAAACTCCACACGTGCATTTTGCACGAACTGTTTTGACTGATTCATTGGTCATCAAGCCTGTATCTGACTCGTATAATTATGTAGGCTATATAATTTTGCAACCTAGACTGTTATAAAATACACACACACACACACACACACTTACATACAAAGAGAGAAAGAAGGAGAGACAGGGACTGGATAAGGAAACAGGGGGGATTGAGAAAGAGCGGGGGCGGGAGGAGGGCGAGAAGGATAAAGAGACACACAGACAATACAAACACAGTGAGAGAGAGGCAGAGCGAGGATAGGAAGAGGCAGGGGCAGAGAGGAAGAGAGATGAGAGGCAGAGAGAGAAGATGAGACGAAGAAAAAGAGAGATACCCAGACAGACGACAGACATACACACACACACCCACACACAAATAACTCATACAGCCTACTATTTTAAACGCCTCCTTTTCACCCATTAGAATTGCAAGCTTTTATTAGGGTTAGCGTTAGGATAAATATTAATTACCTGCAACTGGTCAGAGATCCCCAAAAGCAAATCCTCAATTCATGGCCTTTTCTGAATGAACTAGATCTAAAATCAGGACACAAACACACACACATACAATTAACGCATAAAGCCAGCTATTTTAGACGCCCCTTTGTCACCCTGTAGAATTGCAAGTTTTTGTTCCAATGTTAGCCTAAGTCCAACAAATCTGTCACACAAGTCCAACAAGTAAGTTGAAAAATTATAACAAGCCCAACGTACAAGTCCAACAAGTTGGCCGAAAAAGTCTGGCAGGTAAAACGCACAAGCCCAAAAAGTTGGCCACCAATTTGGCTGAAAAAAAGTCTGGCAAGACTGATGCAAAAGATCGACCAGTTGGCCAAAAAATTTTGACATGTCTGACATGCGACACACAAGTCCGACAAGTTAGTTAAACAATTTTGACAAATCTGACACACAAGTCTAACAAGTTGGCCAAAACATTCAAATAAGTCCGATGAACAAATCCAACAAGCTGGCCAAAAAAAGTGTGACGAGTCCTACGCACAAGTCCAATAAGTTGTCCAAAAAATTTTGACAAGTCTGACCCATAAATCCAGCAAGTTGGCCAAAAAATTCCGATAAGTCTTACGCACAGTCCAACAAGCTGACCAAAGAACTTTGACAAATCTGGCGCACAAATCGAACAAGTAGGAAGAAAAAGGTCTGACAAGTCTGACGCATAAGTCCAGTAAGTTGGCCAAAAAATTCAGAGAAGTTCGACGCACAGGTCCAAAACGTTGGCCTAAGTGAGTCTGACAATCTGAATCCATGTCCAACCAGTTGGCCAAAAAATTCCGAATAGTCCGATGCTCAAACGAATTTTGGGGGGGGGGGGGTATTATTAAATAAAATTTTAATGTTCTAAAACCCCTTAATAAACCTACGTTGATCTGCACTGGGTTGTTGTAGCCCAGGGGCGAAGCGTGGCCCTCTGCAGAGGGTAATCAGAATTTAAGCTAGTAAGACCCTCATAATAGGACGAATCGCTACATCATATGTACATAATTATAAATGCAGCGACTAAAACAATGAAACGGTTGCTAGGCACTGCAAAAATCTGAAGAGCGGACTATTCTTGTCAACAGGACAGGAATGCAGCAATTTACAAGCCAAACTAATCTGAAAAACTATTCATTCATACTAACAGACTTATAAACGCATATTTTTCACCCATTTTTTAAAATATAATTTGAACAGCACGTTTTCACTGTCATATTCATAGCCAGAGATTTTGTTATTCTACCATCTCATAAAGTTTCTCGGAAAGGACCCATTAACATTAAATGGTAGAAAGTGCTTAAATGGCATCTCTGTGACACAACAATGTGTAGCGATTTCGGAGAAGTGGCTATCTACCGTTGCGGTTTAGGTTCGAGCGACCTATCAAGTGAATTGATGTTCTTATTAATCTTAATACGTTCGACTGATTTTGATCACAGTTATATCTAGATCTAGACTATAATAATTATTATTCTTTGATAGCTCTTGCTGTGCGTAGAGTAAATTATTCTTAGATTACCTCAAACAAAAAAAAACAAAAAAAAGATCCACACAAACTCTTTCCCTCTACTCTTTACCTTTCAAGTGGGATGAAAACGACCGCATAGTGAAAAACCTGCATAAGTACGTAAAATCGGGTCAAACCTTGATTATAAACCTATTTCCCCCCCCCCCCACTAATTTGCTGTCTGCGGCGCCGCTTTGAAGAAAACAGGCTATGCTCAAGCTCGCTTCTGGGTGTAGTCAAGTCTTCTTCGTCTTTATTAATCACTGATTTTGGACCAGTGCATATGGTGTAAGTCCCTACAAAGATGCTTTTCGGTGAGGGGTGTTAGACTATAACAAGAAACCCAAAATAGCAACGTACTAGATGAGCTACCGGCCGGAATAAACGATCATGTGCTTCCCCCCCCCCCCCATATAATAAAAGTAATAAAACTACAGTCTTGCTTCAGAACTCATGCGCACCAGAACACTTCGCACCAAACTAAACGCTTGATACGGTTACTTTTTATGACATGCACGGTACTATATATTACGAAACAAACATGCAAATATACAGATGTTGCATAGCAATAAACATTGTTATTTTTTAAAAATACATGCTTGAAGTAAACAACTTTTAATTATAGCCATCATCTTCCTTATCTCAACTGCCACCTTCTTGCCAAATTTAAGCCCTGAAGAGTGTATAGTTTGGTCAGTTAGTCATGCCAAAGGTTTGCAAGTTACTGAAATATTATAATAGATAATAGAATGCTGAACTGACTAAATGGACTTGGAGTTGGGCTCGATCTGAAAAGCGTAGTAATTCTAGAATTAATATTCGAAGGGTAGTCACTGATTATTTGATTATGAAGAAGCCTCGCCCCTGTTGTAGCCTATAGTTCTGGTTATTTTCATAACTATTGCGTATGGTGTGAAATAACGTTTGCAAGACATGCTGGAGAAAAAAAATATTTTCAGCAAATTGAGGAAGGTTCTGTTAGGGGAGACTATTGCTTGTTTAGTTTAGCATAACTGTTGTTATTTCCCTTGTACAGTAATTTGTTTCAATGTCGCTAAAAGGTAACCATTGGTTTTACAAATTCATTATATAAAGAAAGCCTGCCATTCATATTGTCATTTAATTTTTGAACCAGTGAAGAAGTATAGTATTTTATTATTCTGTTTTATCTATATCTAGTTTTATTTTATTTATTTTCATCGCTCCTGTAATCGATAACATTCAGTGCAGAATTGTGTTTCTGCAATGGCGGGTTTCCTGTCCCGTACATTTGATAAACTAAAATCTTGGATTTACGGGCTAGGTTACACGGGCCTTTGGTTATTCTGGCTGTTTCTGGTTTTGACGGTCATTTATTTCCTCCGTGTACCCCTCAAGCTGAGTGAAAACGTGTCTTATGGTAAGTTACTTTGTCACTTTTCACTAAACATGTCATAGGCTAACAACATCATTCTGCTAGCCTACGGCTACGTAGATCTGGTGTCAATCAAGATTAGCTTCAGACTTCAGCAGCAGACATAATTTATTCCAGAGCACTAAAACCATTGCTGATATTCAGTGCTGAATGGATCGTCAGTTGATCAATGGCAAGTTTGTATGTTCCGTGGGTTTAGATAGATCATCTGCTAGAAACTTAAGAAAAGTGTCTACGATCGTACGACCATGTTGCAATCTCATCATCAATCTAGACACTAGATCTAGATAGTGTCCAGACTGGATCTAAATCTCAGTGCATGGATCTAAGCCCATGAACACACTTGGGCACGATCAGAAAGACTCTTGAGAGTCCCTTACATCCCACTCGCCCAGTGAAAATCATCCTATCAATTACTCTGAACCTGCCCTTAGCCTAAGGCTTAGGCCTGTCCTTATCTGCCTTGGTTAACTCTTAGGCTTAATTTATTCATATCCCAACCACTTTCCTTACACTATACTTTCAATTTCAACAGCAAAATTTATAAAAAGAAAATGTGTAAAGAACAGTAAGTTCAAAATGATCAGGATGTATGGAACTTTTTCTGCAAGATCCGGGAACTGGCATCGTGATCGTCATAGGTGGCGTCAGTGATGGTTGCTTTAAAGTTTTCGCAGCGGAGTTATTACTGTATATTAGTCAAGTTATATGATTTTTTTTTACCTGGTTTGGGCATTTAATTTTGTAGCCTATTTTAGAGTTTGTAAGCTTAGATTGGAATCTGTCAAAAAATGTCTTTGTTATGAGACATTGTCTTGAATCTGACTGATAGCTGAGAATAAAAGTTCACAGTCTCAAAGAGATAGATCTAGATTCTGTGTATATTTATATTAAAATTGCTACTCAAATTTAGTATGATTTTGTTGTGTAGGAACTAGGATATCTGTATTTATTTTATTTTGAAAGCCCCAATGAAACTGATTGTCTTGATGAACACTGATGTTAAATAGTTCAGTGTTAAAACTGTTATTAATTTCTAACTAATACCAATATAAAATAGAATTTACATTTAATTTTTGTTTTCTCTTTAGCAGAATGTCATTAAAGAGTTCTGCATGTCCTGATCATTTCGCTTACAATTCTTTCAAAGTTACCTTCTTTTTGTTGAAAGGGTGAAGAGACAGGAGTAAGGATATTTGAAGTAAGTGTAGGGTTATGGATAAGGTTCGGGATAGAAGTGGGGATAGGGTAGTATTGATTGGCTGTCAGGACATATCTAATCTAAACTCTTTCTACTATATAATATATGCTGTTGCCATGTTTGCTGGCTTTTGATGTTGATGCATGTATTGTAATTTTGTGCTGAGACGGCTTACTGATCATGTTAAGGCTTTGCACAGAATTTAGAAGGACTGATTGGAAATTGTAAAACCCATCAATGCAGAAAAAATGTCATTTTGTTGAGTATATGTGCACTGATTATTTTAACATTAAAAATAAGGACAATTTAAGAAATTGATTTTGTTTTGAAGTTTGCACCTATCAAAATTTAATGGAATAGATCATTTTTGCATCCTGACCTGCATGAAGTTTTCATTGGTGTGTTGGGAAAAGTTTGTGAAAGAAGAAAGTAGGCAAATGGAAGACAGATATTATTGCAATAGTGAAGAAACAGGTTGTAAAGAAAATGCGGTGACAGAAGCAGAGCTGGAGAGTTTAGTACAGAAGTACAGAAGTAGAAGAAAAGTAGTAGTGACTAGTTGTGGGGACGAGAGAAAACAACCCCAAACCGAGAGAAACCTTGAACAGTAGGAACAATGAACTGGAATTGGAATGTATGGCCATGCTAGTGCTCCTTTGTCATCAGCAGCCCTTCCACTTCCAGGCCATCACTTTCCGCCGCACTTCTACTTCTGTAGGTAAAATATTCTGATGCACATACAATTGGTGTGCCTGTATTGTCAGTATATTTAGACTCTCGCAGAAGGCAGAAAAGTCATGCTGTACTTTCGGCTTTTGCCTCATGCAGCCAAATGGCTTTTCACAGTGGAAAATAGGATTTTACATTAGAGAAAAAAAAGATATATATGACTAAATAGACTTTGCAGTAAATGAAATATTTCCAGGTCAGGATTTTGAAAAGTTTATGCCTATATTTATTATAAATTTCTTGCAGGCAAGAGAGAGATCTACTATGGTAAAACAGTTCTTTGAAAAAGTACGGAAAAATTTTGATTTCATTATAATGTTCAGTCATCGTTATAGACTATAAAAATATGTGTATATTTTGCAGTGGTTTTTTCCCCAACTGCTCTGAACCAGCCATAATTTATTCTTAAAATGTTGTCAGACGTCAGGTTGTAAGTACTAGTAGTTACTAAAATATTTTTGTAAACTCTGATTTTAAAAGGATGCAAACTGATTTTTATCCATAAATACATAATACATGAAAGAGCTTGTCTTAGGTCATTTGGCGTTTTTTTTTTTTGTTGTTTTCTTAAAATTTGTTTTTATAATAAAATGATTATTCATTAGTGGTAATCCCTAAACAAGACTTCATTTTTTGAATGTGAAATTTCTGATCCAAATGGGTGTGCCTATTTTGCCTGAGTTGTGAGCATCATTGTTCCATTGATCCTTAAGTCTAATATTCTTCACTGTGCCGTAACTTCCTGAATTTTAAGTCCTTTCCTAAAATTGTGTCGCAGAGACTCAGCCCGTGTTGACACGTTTGCCACGCAAAATTCACAGTGGTTTAGGCTGGTTGGGCTCCTGGAGCTCCATCA
The DNA here is from genome assembly GCA_963931925.1 of Onchidella celtica. Lineage (NCBI taxonomy): Eukaryota > Metazoa > Mollusca > Gastropoda > Systellommatophora > Onchidiidae > Onchidella > Onchidella celtica. The sequence continues at coordinate 47,020,181 of OZ007572.1, read as the reverse complement.
TGACTTTGTGAATTTTTGAGTGGTAGCTATCATGATTTACATTGCTAATTATATTCACATGTGGACTGCACAAGAAGATGTCCTTTACAATTAAACCAGAAGTTGTTCTACAGCTAAGGCTCTGAACTGAAGCACAAGGACACTGAATTTACTTTTTATCATAATAGAGCTAAACTATTCAGCAGTAATTATTTCAGCAACAAATAGGTGGATAAAATCAAATTCATTAACTGCTGCCAATTTTTCAGGATTAGTGCAACTCTTGCGCTAGTTTAATACGCAGAGAAAACAAATCCGATTGAATAACAATTTTCATGAAAGAGCTGCTTTCAGAGAAAAAACAAATCAATCTAGTTAAAAAAAACAACATCAAACAAAAAAAGCTGACTCTAAGTCCTGAATTGTTTTTGTCAATTCGTGATGGTAACCAGAGTTGGGGAAGGGGATTCGGGGTGGCTGTGTTACCAGAATTTGGGGGTTGGGGGGGGGGGGGGGGAGGGGTGTCTTCAAAATGTAGGGAAAAACTGTCCAAGCGAGCTCTGAATGAATAGGGCTAATAGGGATGAGGTTAACAAGCAAAGGTGGATGTAAAAGTGATTTTGTTTTACCTGTCAGATCAGCTGCATTTTTCTTCTGATCTTGACTTTTATTTTTCTCTGTTGTTGACCATTTTAACAGTTCCAGCTGGTACAGCAGCTTTCATGCTTCCCCCCACACTTTTAAGCCAGCAGTGATCAATAAAAAGATTGTGTCGAACTAGAAAGGTTTAAAAATGCCAAATTGTTGGAAATTTGACCAAAAAATGCACATTTTTTCATGTGATTCTCATTTCCTATTTGAACAGAGTTTTTTGTTTTTTCTTTCGGTATGAAACCCAGGGCGACCTACAGGAGCGAATCAGCTCAAAGTAAATGTATCATCACATTATCTGTTGTTATTGTCTATAGATAAAGATTTGGAGTGAATAGTTAGATCTACTATTTATAATGTGAAAAACGTGACTATATTTTCCAGAAGTAAGGTGTATCTAATAGTTATAATATCTCTGACAGACGTGGTCTCTTGGTTGTTTACATGTATTGCATAGTGGGCTTTTCAGTGAACAGTTTATTATAACATCAGTCAACAGTATGCAAACTTATCGGTTTCCTGTGACTGATGTTACTTTTCCTGGGCTCTTTCCTCATGTCACCATTATAAAGCAGCTGAGAACAAAAAGGACTGTAGTCAGTATTATTAATCCCGGAGCTCCCCCTCCCCCCCCCCCCTTTTTTTTTTCTTTTGCGTTTCGTTGGGGAAGGGACATAAACAGTACTGGAATGAGAAATAACTGAAGCTGGCTCATTACCGAGAAATATTTTTTGGATTGCTTCCCTGCATGACTGCTATTTTGTCTCAGAACTTGATAAAAATTGAAAATGTTGTATGTCATATAAAACTGTAACTTACACAGGACCATGAATGGCTTAATGAACTGCATGAGCTCAAAAAAATAATTAGCAACAACACATATGCGTAAAATAACACTGACCTTCGTTACTCTTTGAAATCTTCGCAACTGCTGATTGAATTGGTTACTTCTATCTACACTATGACACTGGTATTGGTCTGTCATGAAAACCAGTCCCTCGATGAGCAATCCGGCACTCTAGGAAAAGTATATTAATACCCGTCAAAACAAATTGAGTAGAGTGATTTAGCATTTACATCTAAGTATCTCTGCGTCACATGCGATTGTTGTTTTTTTCCCCTGATTACTCTCTGCTAGTTTTCGTTGGGGAATCATCCTGTAACTTTTTGAAAAGATCATTTTTTATCGAGGCAATAAAATAAGATCGGCACATGAGAGATTGGTGGTTCGGATTTCTGTTTCTGCAAACAGTATCTTATGGGTATTTACCAGACCAGCAAACGCGCGCGAACCTCCCTATAAGTAATCGTAAGTTGAAAGCATAAAGAGTTAGGGAGATTGAGGGAGAGGGGGTCTATTTCTGCGGCCTCTGGGGCCTACATGAGTGAAAATCAATGAATTACCAAGTTGAATGTGGAAAAGAAAGGTGAATTCTTTGCATTTCCTTAGTAATGTGGTCGTAAATAAAACTACATATTGGTATTTAGATGGGATGACAATGTCCATCTGTGGGCATTTGGGTTTTCATGGTTTTATCTAATTTTATAGTGCACTCTTGACATGGCCAGTAGACAGAAACAGTGTCTGGGCTTTGGCTACAGACTGGAATCTCCTATCATTTGCATTTTGATGCGACGTTCACTCCGTATCATTGCCCATGACGGCAGAGGAGTTTCAATCAGCGATGTCAGATAAGAAACAAAAGTTCAGGGATTCCATATTTGGGCATGCCCCGGTGACAGCTTTGTTATTAAACAGGTCCGTTTTTAGCTTTCTGGCTTCGCATTGAGCCAATATTTCCCAACTCAGCGACTTCATGATTTCCTTCCTTTTGTAAATCTTCGTTGCTGCGGATTATCAGGAAACTAGATCAGCTACCGGGCATTGTCCGGAATAAACAATCATGTGATTCTCCCCCCCCCCCCCTTGAAGTAAACAACTTTTAATTACAGCCATCATCTTCCTTATCTCAATTGCCACCTTCCTGCCAAATTTAAGGCCTGAAGAGTGTACAGTTTGGTCAGTTGGTCATGCCAAAGGTTGCAAGTTACTGAAATATAATTATAATAGATTATAGTTGAAAGGTATGCTGTTACGCAAACTCTTGGGGCCCCTTAAGATGCCGCTTTGCGGGTGTTCGCGGGTGATTAACAAGGGCATTTTGCTTTCGTTGAATGGATTGAACAACTTTGCATTTGTGTGGGTCACCTTAAGGTTTTAGAACAACATTCTACGGTCGAAATTTCTTGCAATATTTCACGAACAGAACGTTTTAGGCGAGTGGGGCATCCATCTTAAATTACATAGCTTTTGTGCTGGTAAGTCGTACATTTCTCAGGGGCCTCAGCCTAGGGCTATTGGCCCCGAGGCACAGGTTTTTGTTGAACCCAGCCTTAGTTTTATTTCTCAAACTCGCACCATCCAGTCTTATAATTGTCCTGCTCACGGATCGCTTTCTCATTTCTCGCTTCTTTCTCCTTCTTCCGCCCCCTCTCTCATACTTGTCTCTCCCCAGTCCCATTTCTGCAGACGTTTGTATTTCATCGTGCTCAAGGCCGATTCCATGTGTTATTATGCATTGATATGTTTCGGATTTGTCATGTCGGTGACGTTTTCATCCACACAAAACATGTACAAGAATATGGTCTGACATTGTTTCACTGGGCCTTATTTTCACAGACCAGATTAGAAACAAAGCAAAATAAAACAAAACCACCTACGTACATACGAAGAGCAGGAGAGAGTGAGTGAATGAGGAGAGAGATTAGAAAAAGAGAGATTTGGGGGGGGGGGGGGATAGTGCAAAGGTACAGACCGAATATTTGCTTCGTGTTTTTATTTTATTTTTAAAATGAATTTTATATACGGATTTCTTTTTATTTATTGGTAAAGAAAGTATTCGCAAGGTGCATTTTTTTTTTTTGGTGCCACCTTTCAACTTCACAGGTCAACGCCATAATTTTCTAGATAGCAATGAGGTGATTTTATAATAGCTTCGTTACACATGTGTACCACGACACGAAAGCTGCAAGGAGCGAAGGCAGTAACATCGTTGCGTAACTGAAGTGGAAAAATAATATCCTTTGACTTCTATGATGATAGTCCAACATAACGTTACAGATCGACAGCGGGAATAATACCCCAGCCCAGACGAGGGCTAATCAGCCTGTTCAGACGAAGTTGTCCGATTGGATTTTCATTTGCGACAAAATTCCGCCTAGATGGAAACGCTTTTGTCATTGGCTGGCTGTGAGCTAGATCAGGTTACTGTGTCCATCCTGTGAGACTGGTTTATCAAAGCTTATTAGTTTAATGTTTTGGATTGGAGTCTCTGGCTACTGTAAATAATTAGCCAGTCGGGGTTTTAGACCGTTTTGGAGATCGGAACAATCAGGTTTTAATATGATTGAATCGCACTGAGTTGGCTCACACCCCCCCCCCTTTTACACACACACACACACACACTTTTTTGCATAATTTTATTTAGGTGTAGGCTAATACGGGGTTGGCTGATGACAGATCCGAGTGGAGAGCCATGATCGTCAATGTCTGTCCCAGACCGGGCAACTGATAATGATGTAGGCTACTCTGGCCAGATAGCCAAATTATTTAATACTCCTAAGGGGTGAAACAAGACCAAGGCGGGTGTAAGCACCAGAGCCGTGGCTCGCCGCCTATAAATTGTGCTTCATACTAGCACAGTAGGCACTGCCCACACCGGCGACCCAGAAGGGTGCAGCGGGCAGTGCCTATTTTGCTAGTGTGATTAAAAAAATTCACGGGCAGGGAGCAACCGGTCTGGTCTAGGCGATCTTACATGTAAAGCGCCTAGGGTCTGGTGTTTACACCCACCTTGGTCGGTTCCACCCGTAATAGCTAGCTGTTGTTTTTTTTTCGGGGGGGAGGGGGGGGGGGGCAGTTTATGGTTAACTTCCAAAACATTACCGCGGCCTACGAAAAGGTTATTATGGCCAGGGAGCCAAACGTTATCCTGTCCCAAACCCTTTCGCTTTGCCCAAAATTCACCGGGCAAACAAGGCCCAATTTGGTCACATGATGGTCTTTCCGCCTTTTCTCTCTCTCTCTCCGCCCCCCCCCCCCCAAACCCCACACTTTTTGTTCTCTTTCATTCTACTAATATAAGCGAAGATTGTATTTATCTTGCCATGCTGTCATTCTGGTGCCTGAGAAATTCGGACTCATTCTCTGGTTGAAGTTTTAGGCCAGGTCGAGATGTTCTGTACAATGGGTGGAAAGGTCACGAAGGAAATCTTGGGTAATTCTAAACTAAAGTTGCGAATAAAGACACTGCCCCCCCCCCTCACCCCAACCCACCCACCCCGAACGCTCGGATGTTAAGAATCGCTGCTCTATCACGTCGTTTTCAAATGCGGCATCACGTTATAATTTCTTATATTGAGATGTGCGTGGATTTAATATGGTGTAGACTTGCAAATGCAACTACAAGCTCGGCCATGTATACCCCACAACAGTGCCTGCAATCCAGAGAGTAGCCCTGCTATGGAGGAGACACTGGGGAGCATTGACCAATAGACTATGAACCCTAGCTACAGTCATGGTGGTCATGTCCTGCCAAGACGTCGTCCGTCTGAAAAAACACCGCTCATCAAAGATTCCATAGCAGGAGATTCCCAAGCCAAGGGACACATCGATTTGCCTCTCGTGAGCTGTGCTTGATCAAAGCTCGACATGGCCGGGATTAGCAGCCCTGGCTCAGCGACTAGTACTAGTCGGGAACAGCTCATCATGACTGTTCGTTCTGCATGTAATTCCATGTAGGAGGCCCGATATGTATGGCTAGAGGAATTGTAATTGCCACAATTAGAGGCAGTGACCTATGCCATTCTGAGACGTCGTCACATGCTTGCGAATTTCCCCGATCAATATCACAGTTTCCTTGTCGCAGTGTTCTGGCGAATCACTCCGTTATTTTCATGTGAAACGCCTGTTGTGTATGGAGTGGGCTCTTTTTCCTCTCAACCGCGACGGAGGTATAGATCTAGCTGTCTGCGTCATCCTCATCAAAGCAATAAAGCATACCGCTGGATGAGACGTCGACGGAAGTTATAGCTGTGGTTACCTTCCCCGCTTCCCTTTGTCGCACCCCTTCCCACTCCCCCCAACCGACACCACATCTACGCACTCACATCATTGTCGTTGAAGGCACGTTCTTCCGGGTGCACAAAATTGTGCTCCAAAAATAGTGATTTCTTCTGCAGTCTTAAAAACGTCGCCAACAGCCCGTATAACAGTGGCTAGGGGTGGCCAAACCGAGGCTCGCGAGCCACATGCGGCTCTTTGGTCTCCAATATAATGTGGCTCATGGAAATATGTTGGCTGAGCTCTTTTTCATCACAACTGTTTAAAAAACTGCACTTATGCGTAAACATTATTGTATACATGCATTTCCTAATAATAGTTATATCCTTATAAGCTTGTAACAAAATGTGTATGTAACAATAAACACGTGTGTGTAAATTTTGTTCCTATCTTGTGGCTCTCGAACATCTGAAGTTTATGGTATGTAGCTCTTACAGTAAGCACGTTTGGCCACCCCTGCCATATACCATTGTTTGTTCAATATCCTTTCAAGGCACCGTGATTTTAATATCTGTAGACGTGCCAATTGTCTCTCCCCCCCCCCTTTTTTTTCCACAGGACAGTCGTGTATGTAGGATGTTGGCTAATTATGACGTTTGAAATTAATGGGTTTTTAAAAAAGAAAAATTTCTTTGCGAAAAGGAAATCCCTGCCACTTTTGAGGAAAATAGCCAGTCCAGTAAAATGCAATACACTGAAGACATTGTGCACATTGTATCAATATAATCATATAGAGAGAGTACTTTATGTAACTTGTGGCTCGTATTATGGTGTTTGGTGTAACAAATTTGTGTTCTTCTTTCTAGGTGGAAAATAACCAATTTCAGTTTGCCTGTTTAGGGCATAGATCGTGTAGTGTCATTTAAGGTGTCCCTGGCTGAAAGTGAAATGATCATGTAGTTGGCGGGTCTATATAATCTGTTTCTTTACTTCATTTTGTGTTATCTTTGTTGAAACGTTTAACAATTGCAATAATTATATTAACTTTTGCATCAATTCTGAGAGTGTAATATTATAAAACTCTAATATTTAGCAGTTATAATTGCCACACAGCAGCAAAACATAACCACAGAAAGACATAGACGGTTATCTTTGTTTCTTCCGAATCGATATCAGCTGCAGTGGATCATGGTGTGCAATAGCGACAACCATGGGAATTCGATCAAGGCTATATCGATTTTATTTGGGGTTGTTCAGGGTTTATACCGCATCTGTTGCCACACTTGTTCATGAGTCCCACGGTACAGCAAATTACATATTATGTGATCACGCCGCAGTTCCTGTATGTTTAGGGTAATACACTGTATTGGAATATTGCAGTACACGGTAAATTTGTTCGTAATCAAGCTTGAAAAATTTATGCCTGGGAGGTCGTCTTTTCTTTGTTAGCTTGTCTATCAGTCTGTCTGTTCTGTCTGTCTGTCTGTCTGTCTGTCTTGTCTGTCTCTTTCTCTCTCTCTCTCACTCCCCACCCCTCCCCCCCCCCCCCCCGTCTCTCTCGTCAACATCACCACCAGATTATATGAAATAATAGATTTTTAAACTGCAGAAGGCCTATTTATTTATGAGAGATGTCATGTTACGTTTGAGATCGAAATTTCCCCCATAATCAGCTGATAGGAGACAGATGCGATTTGCTGCGAGATTTCTTCCGTATCCAGAAGATCGAGTCGCTCCGTTCACACATTTAATGCCACATGCATACCTGTGTGAACAACGACATTTTACTGTGATTTAACTACCTGTTGTTGGTACAGTAGAGCTCGCAGCCTTATTACAACCTTCGAATGACTTATGAAAAAGAGGGAACTATTTTATATGGGAACCTGTGATACAACATGAAGTGGGTACAACAAATTCGGCAGATAATTGAGTGTCACCTGCATCTACGGAGGAAGTTATTATTTGGAAGGGTATGGGGGGTACATATTTTACCTTTTACCGGGAGGTCAAAGCCTGCTCTTCCGTCTTATGGCAAAACACTGCATATTTAGGTGAAATTATTCAGTTGTTGTTTTTTTTCTATAGTCTTCGGTCACATGCCTGTATCTTTTAAAATTGGGATTTTCGTTTCCTGCGTGACCTAATTCTCCGTAATGCCTGAAACACTGAAAAGGTTTGTTTGTTTGTTTGTTTTTGGCTGTCCTGTATAAAGTAAAATTTGGATTTCAGCATATGCCACATTTTGTCAACAGAGAGCAGTGCCGTCAACGGTCGTGTTTTGACAATAATACATGTCAGAGTTACTTGTGGCCAAAAGCCTTTTGCCTTGGTGTTAGTGTCGTGACGGGCAGCTTCAGTAACCAGTTTTCGGACTGATCATCCACTCTACATGGAAGAAACGTTCTTTGTTGAATGTGAATGGACCGCTGCGGACGTCTTTTGCAGTTTGACTTATGGAGATAACGTACTCGACCAACAGTGGTATTATCGCATAGACATGGGTTTGTTAACGGAGGCTTACGCGGCAGGGCCTGTTTCTGATTAAGAACAGTCACTTACGTTCGTTTGCCACACTAGAAACTGCTGCATTGTGTTTCGGTAGCGGATACGTCTATCTGCTTTGGACATGAAGAATTCCGTGTGCGACAAGTTCATAACGGAGACAGTAAAGTAGAAAAGGGCCATTCTGTCAGTTACGTCGTATTTCTTTTGTTGGCGGCGGTGTTGCTGGGCTAAAAAGCTTGTTGTCGTCCGCAAATGGTGCCGAAAAGTGAATGACAGGTCGGTGTAGAGAGATTTTGGGAAAGAGGAAGCGCGGGTGGGGGGGGGGGGGTCAAGAGGAGGCGAGAAAAGAGAAGGTCTGAAATTTGGGGGATGGGGGTGGAGGAGACGTCATTATGAGCAATCGAAAACCAAAAACTATTAAAATAATAAAGTGCCCAGACCAGCCTTTCCTGTTCTGAATTGTCTCGTGTGACATGGTAATTTTGTGAACCGTAACCTTCGTGGAACCCGAGAACAAGGGTCACGAAGGCCTGGGTTGTTGTTTTTTTTTGTGTAGTTGCTAATTTAGACGATCTGTTGTCTTTTGTAATGGCCAGCCATTACGGAGGCGGAGGCGTCATACGGTTTGGCGTGGCATCCAGGCACTGTTAAGCACCTGGAAAAACCAGAGAAGAGAGAGAGAGAGAGGGGGGGGGGAGGCAGAGAAAGAGGGAGGGAGCGAGAGAGACAGAAAGACGGAAAGGAAAGAGTGACAGAAAGAAAGAGCGAAATAGAGAAAAAGGAGGAGCGTAAAAGAGAAAAAGAAAGATTGAGAGAGAAAAAGAGCACGTGAGAGACGCACAGAGAGAGCGAGACGAGAGGGAGAGAACAAACAGGAAGTAATTATCCTCGTGCTGTTCTTTGTCGGCAAAACTGACATGACAGCCTTTCCCTTTTGTGTGACACTTCTACCCCCGGCGACATAACATGGCAAATGCAAGTACGGCCAACTCAATTCTTAACGCTGGCATAAAAGAAAAATCACGTTAGCTGATGTGGATTTGGTCATCCAAGCAAAATACAACAGGATTTGCATTTTGTGCTGCTTTTTGCGGATTAGGCAGTGAGACAGTACGACAGAAAGACACGATTTTTTTCCATTTCTGATGAACTGAAAAGCTTGGCTATTAGAAAGGTATAGGAATCAAGTTCACCGACCAATAAAATCGGAATTAGACAGATCTATTGCAATGAAGAAATCGAAAGGTGCATTGTCTTACCGAAAACACGTATTTATGGTGTCCTATGCATGTTGCTTTTTGAAATGTTTCACCTGTGTCTCACTCATGAAATGCAAATCATGCTGTCTGTCTGTCTCTGTCCTTCTCTCTCTCCCTCTCTCTCTCTTCTTTCTGCATCTGCTGATGTTGGGATAAGGAGGGTAGATGTCCTCACAATTATGTCATGCCTAGTTTGAATGTCAGGATTACAACAATGTACAGGCTGCATCAAGCTCATGTTCATTTGTCAACCTGGCACTCAACTTTAATATCGGACATTGAATATAGTTCGGTAGCACCGTGCTCCGTGTCTTTGTGACCTTCTAAAAATCCTCGACAGCTGGCGATCTCTCGGAACAATCTCTTCAAATTACTTCCTGTATTTGGCACCGCGGTGTCAAGTTTGATGTTAATGCATCTTTGGCGTTTGAAACTGCCTCGGATGCGCAGAAATAGTGACGTCATCTTTTCAGTTATATTTGTAGTTTGATATCGCAACATTGACATGAGATGAAATAAGTCTTGACAGACGTCTCAATCAGACTTGTTTTAGCCTTGCCACTGTGGTTCCGTTATTGGAGTGGGCTAGAATAATACATGCCATAGGCGTTTTCTCCACTTTTGAATTCAGGACGAGGATTCGAGATCGACAGAACATCGAATGGTGGAATTTTCATATCAAATTATACACTACATAATTATTAAGCTTGTCTTTACTGCAGTAGTGATGGAGAGGTGGTGCAAGCGTAGAAGCGATCGTCAGTTATAATGTAGTAAATTTCTAGACGTCACATATTCAGTTTACTGCACATGTAAGTAAAACATCCAGAAAACCTGAAGCGAACAAAATCTAATTTCACATGGCCCTGAGGAATATTCCGTCCCCGTCACCGTGTTCATGGCGCTCGAATCAGGGGAGCGAATGGGAGACCGGTGTAGGCGGGTAGTCAGATTTTCAGATGCAGAACACGTGGGATGTCGGCTCAGTTTTTTTTTTTGTACCAGTATTTCACAATGTGCCCAAAATCTTGCTGTCAAAGCCAGCCCATTGAGAGTTAACAGCGAACAGGATATTTAACTTTTATGAGGAAGATTTGCTGGTCGTTGTCTTCTTGAACTCTGGAATTGTTCGTGTTTTGTGTGTGTGTTGTTTTTTTTAACTTAATGCCCTTTGTTTGCATGGAATATCCCGGGAAAAGAAAGCAAACCAGCATTTAGAGAAACCTGCCTTGACAAGTAAGGAAACTAAGAATGGCCGATAAGAAAACAAAAATAAAAACCCAAAGAAGATTCGAATAGGACGGATAAATCCAAGTAATCAACTCAGAGGATGCCATTGTTCCATATTGTGATTGTTACAAGTTTTTTAACTTAATGCTCTTTGTCTACATGGAATATCCCGGGAAAAGAAAGCAAACCAGCATTTAGAGAAACCTGCCCTGACAAGTAAGGAAACTAAGAATGACCGATGAGAAAACAAAAATAAAAACCCAAAGAAGATTCCAATAGGAGGGATAAATCCGAGTAATCAACTCGGAGGATGCCATTGTTCCATATTATGATTGTTACAAGTCCCCAACGATGACTGAGTAGCGGCCGCTGGTTTGTGCAACAAGAATGTTCCGGCAGAAAGGTTTTGTCCTGTTGTGAAAGAATGCAGGATTATGCTTGCTATTTAAGGAAGCCTTTGCGGCCAGACATCATTGAAGAATGTGCTGCGATGGCCTATTTTGTTTAGTTCCACATGTGGCTCTTGAGTGTCACGGGGAAGAATGGGATCATTGGGTGACGTGAGATCTATATTTGTTCATCGAGTTCCCTTTTTGCCGTGTTTCCCCTGCCCCAATCAAGTGGCTATCTCCTGAAGCATCTGGTTCTCAAACTTGTTCATGCTTGAGCCATATTTCCAGTTCAGGGTACTGTAGTTATGTTTGCTCACAGTGCTCAACATCTGTTATCAAATTTATGACAAGATAAGAATCGCTTTAACATCCCATGAGGGAAATTCTCTTCCACAGAGTGTTTTAGAGCACAAACGCATCCTTGCCGAAACATATATATCACAACTCATTAAACTCATTAACAGGCATACATGAAGTGGCATGATAAGGAACCTGAGAATGATATGGCACACAGCTAGCTATAGTGTCTTGTTGAGGCGAACTGCGGAGGTCAAAAACGATCCCCTGTATGTTTCTCTGTTTGCATGTTGTTTTTTTTAATATTCTGTTGCCCTTGGATGATCAAGAAATTTGATAAAACAGGGGATGGCGGCTGTCATTTAAGATGGATCTAAAGTTACGAAGTCCTGATAAGACTGGAGTGTCTCATTCTAATTTAAAATAAAAGAAGTAAAATTGTTTTAAAATCTTGAAATGTGTTTTATGCTTGTAAATCAGTTCCAGTTATTGCGTTATATTCGAAAATATCGAATTGGAGAAAGTCTGTATGGTCACTTATTTGAGGGAACCAAGGGGTAATTGCGTGTAATTTTATTATTGCGTCGATGCGGTGGGATCTGCAGGTTCTGCTCTGACAGTAGATTGGCCAAACACTTGGAAGACACGGTTATTGTCCCGCGGATGAAGAATTTGAGACTCGCTGCCCTGCAGGAAGAGCTGCCGTCTCCCATCTCCAGGAATAGGCTTGACGTCTTTCCTTGTTTGTGTGTGTGTGTGTGGGTTTTTTTTGTGTGAGCGCTCGCGCGTTTTTTTGTTTTTTTTTGCTTCTTCATCTTAAGCTGACACATCTTGCTGATGAAAAGGAACTTAATTTTCCCTTCTTGAGAGGGATACCAAAGCGGATTGGAGAGGGCGGGGTAGTATGGATGTGTAGCGAATTTAGACGGGAGGGAAAGGCCGTGTGTGTGTGTGGGGGTTTTTTGGGGGGGGGGGAGGGGGGTGGGGGGGGGGGGAGTATAGAGGAAGTCGGCGGCAAAAAAAAAAGAAAATGAAAGTGGGTCAATAGTGACATTGTAATAAGGAATTCAGGACAGGGGAGAGAGTGAGATTGGCACTGGGATGTGCCGGATGGCTGGACGAAAGGGGGAAGCAGCAAAGGGGGTGGCGGAGGAGGCGTGCGATTGACTTCATTTATTGAACCAGATTGATGGTTGGGGCACCAGGAATCACGGAGAGGGAGAGAGAGAGAGGATGTTTAGATCTGAATGGAGGGACAGAGCAGTGTAGCGGTTGACTGGGACTTGATGAACATGTTCATTTCCGCCCTCTGGGTGGGGAAGTTTTTGGGTGGGGGGGGGGGTGCGGGGTCTCCGATGGTGCAGAGAATAGGAACATCGAAACATTGATTTTTCTTCCTTCCTTCACAGTGTCCTTTTTTTTTTTTTTTTTAAAGTTCCCTGTTTAGACACTGGTGTCTTTTGCAGTAATGTGGAGATTTGGTGTCTTGCTGCACCTCAGTTTTTCCGGAGCTTTGAATGAGTGGTGGTTCAAGATCTAGAAATGTTTCTTTGTTGTCACGATGGCGAAATGCGGAAATGTGACTTAATTAACAGGGTTTCCTTAACCGTTGTAATCATCAGGGGAATTCCTTTAGGGTCTTGTCAAACGAGGGGGGGGGGGACTTCATGCCGGGGGAGTTCACGCGTGGGTTACAGAGACTCATGTAATAGGATCCTTGTCAGAAGAGCCCCTCATGAAACCTTTGGTTGCCATTGCAGTATTGTAGTATAATAATTCGTTGCTATGCTGCAAGACTCCAGTAACTAACATTTTTGGCCCAAATAACTTTTTTCGTTCTTTGGGTCTGAAAATCAATGGCATATCTTGTGTCAAAAGCTCGTGGCTCAATTCCTATAAGTAACGATATTTCAATAATCAGGTCCATTGTCTTTAGAATTTGCTGGCGGCAATAAGCCAATCAGTTTTTTTGGCTCCCCTGTAAAATTTTCGAAGTGTTAATTACGGGGGTTTGCAGCATAGCGACGAATTTGTGGCCTAAAGTATTACTGAACTGTTCGGTGTATCGATCTAGATCGACTTGTTCAAACATTCTGTAACTTCCAGAAATGATTTGACTGATCAAATGAACTGAAACATGCAGATGTAATATGAATTATGTGGACAAGTTACCTAGTTATTGATAAATAGCAACCTATCCATACATAAAACATGGACACTTAATGAGGTGTTGGCATCGGAGGTTGAAACTTCTCTTGCACTCATGCGGCACGAAGTACTTGTATAGGGACCTTACTATTAAATTCTGCTTGAGTAAAGTGCATTTGTGGAACAGCGTGGGTCAGGCGCACAACGCAAATGTGAAAACATTTGGGGCATGAAACGCTGAAAATAATGACGCCCTAAATACGATTGACTTCCACATCATATTCATTGGTGCTGAAGCATGCACACACCGATGAAAAGGCATTAATCCGACTACTGCAAGGAGGAAATGTCTGTGCACTGCCAAGAGTCTCTCAGTTGAAAATGATAATTTTATAATGCTAGATGAACTGTAAAACCCGTCAGCTGATAATGAAAAGATCAAAGTGGTGCGAGAACAGCCGACAACACAGAATTCAGTAACTAACAATTGGGTCCGATCTCCGGGATAGTCCTTACAGACAGCTCTATGTTTATTTACTTGATCATCACCTGGATATGTACGTACTTTAATAGTTATCTATTTTTTATCTAACTATTCGCTTTGAACTCCTTTTCGTTTTTACGTGTGAACTCACCGATATAGGTACCTTTTATTTTTTTAATTCGTTTTTGTTTTGTTTTGTATGTGTGTGTTTTTCAGTTTTCTTTAATTATGTACCTATTTAGTGATATCCTATCATTGAGTCATGCACTGAATGAATGCACCTCAAATCGCATCTGAGCCCTAAGAAAATAATCTTATAATGCTGGTATTTTGGAATGGGCATTGGTAGGGGAAAAGAATGTAAAGAATGTAAAGTAGAATCGTAATGTAACTTTCACAATTCTTTATTGTTGTTATTTTCCGAAAGACAACACGTGATTGTATTGAAGAGATTTTCAGAAGATCCGACCGTTTCTTGCGAATCCAAAATGTCGCTGTGGGCGATTTTTTGGGTCCGCAGACAGGAGGTTGGTGGACGCTTCTGGTGGGGTCTCCTTCTGTCCTGTCGTTCTTTTAAATCCTGTCTATCGTCTTGCTTTTTCTAACACAATGTGACCGTTGCTGTGTCGACGTGCTTTCTCCAAACTCAAACTCAGACCGGAAACAAAGAGCAGGTCAGAGTAACTGGTCGATCAATTTTTTTACGCTAATGGATTGAGCAGGACGACAAGCAAGGCAGACAACAAAGAAACGGACCGGACGCTTCTTTGCCGCCCGGTCCCAGAATGTGTATTTTATTAGGTCCCCGTTTTCTTCGAAAACTCTAGGATGTTCTGAATTTTACACAGCGCTGCCGTAGGACCGGGACATCGCGTCTGAATCTAGGATAGAGATGTCATGGAGAGTAGGCTGTTTCAGCTGGCATTGGCTCATGGAAGCAGCCTAAAGTTTTGTTAAATATCATCAGCACGGGAGAACAAGAATGGAAAATCCCTGACATTGAGATGGAAATACATGTACTGTAACCTAGGCAATTTTAGATGCGCTCATGGCAAGAAGTATCAAGTAACTATTTCACCATGTGGCAGAATTGGGTTTTGTTTCCACTGTGAATTTTCTGGGGGAAATGCAAGGGTCAAGGTTAGGATTACATGCAGTTATTTGGCCACAGCAGCCTTGTCGTTCGCGACATGGCAACAATAACATTTTCTGGGAAACTGGCATCAAGTTGATAACGAAAAGTCTATTGTGAATAGTTTTGCTTCAGGTCACTACCTAAAGAATTGTAGTGTCTTTAATTATTTTTTTTAATAAGTTAGTGCACCGTAAGCTTACCAAGTTACAGACCAATTGCTCAAAGATACTACGAATTAGTTCTGTTTTTTTTCAAACGTGTTGTTTCTGGTCTGATGACACTCTCTCATCCTGGGGCTCAGAAAAGAAACATATACTAGTTGTAGTACAGCGAAACGTTGTCTGCCTTTTATGGTTTCTGGACATGGAAGTTGTGTTCATTGTATTCGTGGAAAATATTGATAAAATGTCGATAGCAACATGGAAATCCAGATAAAATTTTCTTTCATTTTTTTTCAAAGCAGTTGTTTTCTCCATAGGGCGATACTCGTGATATTGTCTCTATGGTAGAGAGGGACAGGGGAAAATATAGAAACTGAGGGGGGGGGGGGGTACGGGAACAAGAATTTTATCGAGAGGAGACGATCAGACACAGAACCAGGGGTTCGGTAGAGACATGGATGGCAGGCACGTCACTGGAGCACGAATTTGCATCCGTGTCCGACGTTATGTATTGTTGAAATTTTGGGCACCCGAGACATTGTCGGTTCCAGTATCTAAAGGACTGCAGTCATTTTCTTCGCTCTGGTGACCCGAAATGGTGGACAGTGGTACTTTCACAGTTAAAAAAATTGGGTGGGGGTCTGCAAAGTGTCACAAATCCCAGACTGGGAGATGTAATAAGTTATGACAGGACAACAATCACGAACGAACAAGTTTAACACTTAACAGAACAACCCATCAGACTCACACATTTATTAAACATAATTATACAGATAATAGCGCAATTACATACATTATATTATTGAATTTAACTGCCGTACAACGGCCTTATTCCCACATGCACTCTTCCTCGGATCCACAACCCGGTAGTTACTTCCTAAAGACACTTCGGCCTCAGCCTCTCCCCTCAGGGTCTTAATAGCACATTAATAATTCACTGGCACCGCAGTCTCTCAATATCACCTTCCTATTGCCATAACACCTTAGCATTCCACTAGCACCTCAGCAGGGCAATAGCACATTATCATTTCAATAGCCCATCAACATGGCAATAGTACATTTTCATTTCAATAGCCCATCAACGTGGCAATAGTACATTATCATTTCAATAGCCCATCAACATGGCAATAGTACATTATCATTTCAATTACCACATTCACGCTCATATCTGCGTCCCTGTCCGTGGCCAGACTGCCACGACTTTATGTGCCTCTACTGTCCTGCACCGACAGCCTCACTCTTGGCCTATGTGTGGCCCCCGGCCCTATGCTGGCCTATCCCCTGTGCTCACCGAGGTGGCTCTGCGGCCCGTCCCCGACACCTACAAGAATAACATTACATTGGTATAATACCATACCATTTCTATTCACTCCACCTCTCCTTACAACCCATGAAGCGTACACACAATAGTTCACATTTCACTCACCAAACATCTTACGGTAACACACCTCCATCGTAGTACACAATACTCACTCGTGCTACAAATCCATGAACTCAACTTTCATCTATCGCTCATGGCGCACATTGCTATATCCAATATCAACGACTTCCACATTCCTCACATATACTTATTTACATCATGGTAATAGACGAATATAATACATCAATCATAATTATCAATCATCGTTTCACCTACCAGTCATCACTGGAATAACACTACTCCCAAGTCTTCCGACTGCTCTCCTTATGTTCGCCCTCTGGGGCTTTCTCCTACGTCCGCTCTCTTAGACGTCTTAATGTGCAGTGATAGTAATACAGCGCTCTCGCCTCATTCAGACCCCCACCACTCATAACATGCACGCTTTTCCTTACTTGTCTACGTGCGTTAATTTTACTCTCCTCCTTTCCCCCCGTAATTATTAACTATCGCTCACTCCACTCGTGACACAAAGTATCAAGTACGTGATGCATAGTTTCACTAGCCGTCCTTTCAGCTGGCAAAAGTCTGTTCAACACAAGAAGTACTTGGGTTTTTTGTTGTCGTTCTTGTTTTGTGCTTTTTTTTTGGTTATTTTACTGAGATGGAAAAAAAAATATATGAAAGAAGGAAATGAGTTCTATTGATTTTGAGACAATTACTGTAGGATTCCCTGTGATACGCGTGGTCATTATTAGTTGTTAATGTTGAAGGTCTTGTGTCACAAAGATTATTAACACCTTTCCCTCCGCCTTTGATCATAAACATAGAGAGAGAGGAAAGAGGAAGACCGTGCCTTCTTAGCCCGTCCGTGTGTCTCAGCTGCTGGCTGCTATTAAATTCATTGTGTCGCCACCCACGGGCCGCCTCGATCGATATGCTCGCATTTCGCTCCATGGCAGGGCTGGATCGGCTAGTCCACGTCGCGTGGAGGATGGACCATAGGACAGGAATACACACTTGGGAGAGAGAGAGGGAGAGAACATAGGGCCGATCCTCACTCGACCTTATTCCTTACCTTTTATCCTCGTATTTTATGAACTCCCTCCACTGTGCGTAGCTCTCTTGTCACCGAAGAGAGTGGATGCTCTGGATTTGTGCTGTTTTGTTCGCCTCTGTCCATGGAATTCTGTAAGCACGAGGTGGAATACAGTGATAAGGACAATATTACAGTACAGCATACGGCAGAAGATAGTTGGAAAATAGACCTATGCGGCTGTCTTTTTGTGTGTGTGTGTCTAGAGCTGTGAACCAGGTGTGACGTCATCGATAATCAAACCTGTCTTCTATTTGTCTTGGAGAAGTCTCGCGCGCTTTTCTCGTGCGTTTTCCTTCTTTTTTAAAGGACCCTTTGGCAAGGGTCACTGCCTTTTGTTTTGTTCAATGTTAGTCGATGTAGGTTGTAGAAAGGAAGGCGCGATCAGTTGAATGACTGTACTCTTATTTACTGTCGTACTGAATCCCACGAAACTGTTGGTATTTGATTTGGCATTTTGTAGAAAATACGAAATTTCTGACCAGTCGTTGCTAGTGTTCTCAGTTTGTCGATTTAGGTGGTATACGCGAGTACTTCGACGGGTTAAAGATGACCTGACAACCTGTGTTACTGTGCATCACCAGAATGCTGCTGTTTATTTTTAAAGATCTTGGCACTTTTGAAAGCCCCTTCTAAATCGTTTCTGATTTTCCTAAGTTTGTAATATTAGGTGATGTGTCAGGTTTAATGTGTTTTAATGTGCATTTAGTGAGATTCCTCAAAATTGTTTTGATATTTAATTTGGAATCTCTTTGCGAATGGTCTCAGGAACACCATTACCACAGACAGAAAAACGCATTTTTTTCCACAATACATAAAGACATGTTGGACTTTCATTCCACTGAAAGCCTCTTTGAAAGAGAACTGTAGCCTAATTGAAAGAGGCTGTTGGAAGAGAACTGTAGCCTAATTACATAGCCCAATAGCGAAAACACTGAGTTGTATTCGCTAGTCAGCTATAGCTTACTGTAGAAAATACCCCCCTCTCAACAGCAGCTTAACTCTTTGTGTGCCATGAATTTTTCCACGTTTGCTTATACAGGTAGCAAATAGTGGAGGAGATGAATGAAGACTAACTACAGCAATATTTGTGACTAGGAAGTCAACTTTCTTTCTTTCCGAAACAAAATAACCAAGTGTAGCATTCTGGTGGATCGATACATCTATGATTGGCACAAAATAATGAGACTAGTGGGGAAAACCCATATATCGGTACTTGGCACACAAAGAGTTAAAAGATGGGCAGATCCTGGATTCGCTCACAAGGTCATATCAGTTTTCAACAACGTTTGGAATCAGACCACTCTTTTATTCATGGGCAAAACGGTGCATGTAACCAGCGATGATTACTCTATCATTTAATCGTGCCGTAATGTTATACGCCGGAAACATACTAATGATTTGCCAGCATGCTGGTTATTCACACTCATGTATCTTGTTTCATACATCGGGCCAGTTTATATTATGTGTGAGACTGAATATCTCATTTGAGGATCAGCATGTTAAATGATGTGTTATCGATTTATATTAACTCAAGCACTGGACATCTCCAGCAATAATATTTTGGTTGGTTATCAGAGTTTGTAATAACTCCGGCTGATGGCATTAACAATAGTTGAGTCAGCTATTAAATTGCTAATCCTTAGCTGTTGATATATATTACAACCTAGATTCATAATTGTTTCATTTAAAATGGTTGCAATGACGAAATTCTAAACAGGTTGAGACGGTCTCAGAATAGACCAACCACATCAGCTGTCGAAGGATTACAGCATTGAGTCTGATGTGGCTGAAAACTTCCCGTTATTGTATGGCCAGTCATCTGTGGCCTCTAGACATGTTGTAACAGTAAAATAGTGGATGAAAGCATTGCTAACATTTCAGTAACAGATATATTGTTTGCGTAACAGCTGTTATAATGATACCGCTATCAACAGTTAAACTGGTCGCCAATTTGATGTGGTAAACGTAATCTTATCGTGCGGTTGTTTTTGCAGCCAGTGCTTTGATTGTGGTAGCCGTTTATCGCTTCAATTTTTTTGTTTTGTACCAAGAAGATTCAGGGTTGTCATAAGAACGTAATTTTGCAAGTGCCCGAATTGTTACGGTAATATTTCTAAGTGGTTGGTTGGTGGGCGCTTCTGGTAGGCTGTCCTTCTGTCATATTCTGTCTATCATCTTGACGCACATCCTGGCACAGTGTGACCATTATCGTGTCGCCGTGCTTTCTCCAAACTCAAATTCCAAATTCGCCGAAATGTTTAGATGTGTGGAATAAAAGTCAGATTAGTTCAGTGTACACAGTCGGCAAATATTGGTGCGACATACATAGTTAATAGAAGCTGTTTGGGACATGCAGCCAAAATACTCGTCATCTGTAAGAGTTTTATAATCAGCTTGTATCTAATATCTGAGACAAGTAATTATGGCCATGTCATCAACGGAAACGTTGTTCTGGCCAATTAGCTGAACCTATTCCTAGCGCTAACCCCAGTCCTAGCCGTAAAACTTTCCAAACATTCCCTCTGCAAACAAACACCAATCTGGCCACATGACCACAAATAGATAAGCCATAATTAGTTTTTGACGTAACAGAATTTTTTTTTTTGCAAAGTTTAAAATGGCAAGTTTTGATCTCGGAAAATTTGCTCTGAAAATGACCGTTTTTTTTCTCTGAAGATCCCAATGTCGCGACGGCCCTATGCATTCCTTCTTGACACATTCATTTTACATCCTTTGCTTTGTGCAGTGAACTGCATTTTGACTTCATTGGTTAAGTTAATCTATTTTTAGCCAGCATCGGGTGTTGACTTTGTCTTGTGAAATAACGCTGCTCGAGCGCTATCTTGTATGTAAATATAACTGGGTATTTGGCCTTTGTGGGAAATTATTTTACGCATTCCGAAAGGAAATGCTTTTAAATACGATTTTTTTCTCTCGTTATTTCAAGAACTGTTCTCTAAGTGCTAGCAGCGCATCAGCAGCTCTCTGCTGTCCTTCCAGGGTCTCTTAATAAGTTAACAGAGCAGTATGACATAGTATTCAGAATCAAGGACGATAGCCGAGTTCTGTGCATATCAAGAGCGCGACATTCGACTTTGGATGGTCGATTTCTCAGAAAGCTAGTGCTTTGCTCTAATACCGTGATATAACAGTCATCTTGCATCGGCTATTCAGGGTGATCCACAGTATTGGTTTCATTGTAACATGGGCAGTTTTAGATATCAAAACTTTGTGTTCCGGGCATTCTTTTCGCTCCGCCAGCTGTTGCCATAATCCCCCCCCCCCTCAACCACCACACCCCCTCAATTATGTTGGTTGTTGTTGTCGTTGTTTTGTGTGTGTGTGTGTGTAGGGGGGGGGTGATAAGGAGGCCAAAATATGGACAAAACTTCCGTAATGGTTGTTTTACTTGTATGACGCGGTCTAGAGCTGTTGACATTGTTGAACGCACGGAACCACTGACTGTAGACTGAAAAATAGACATAACAATTTGAATGGGAACAGAAAATTGAAGAATTAGGCGGGGAATGACACAAAAAGACCAAGGTGCATATTATTGTTATGTAGGGAAGTGAAAAAAGAGAAAGGGAAACTGAAGGCAGAGAGAGGGCGAAAATCCCAGACCTACTGGGCGGAATGGAGGAAACGCAGCATCTGACCCCGGCAATTATGCCAAATGAGCAGGAGAAAGCCCTGGATTCTGTTGAATAAGAGCAGTAGTTTGTGGTAATTTTTCTTTCCAGAGTTGACAATTTGTCTTTAGTTTGGGCATTACGTCAATCCTATTGCTGTCGGGGAAAAATATTGTGCTCTACCAAGAACTT
The DNA here is from genome assembly GCA_963931925.1 of Onchidella celtica. Lineage (NCBI taxonomy): Eukaryota > Metazoa > Mollusca > Gastropoda > Systellommatophora > Onchidiidae > Onchidella > Onchidella celtica. The sequence goes on along the minus strand of OZ007572.1, from coordinate 46,998,595 downwards.
TTGAGCTGCAAGTTTTAATCGTGAGCATTAAATTTTGCTATTTGGAATTTGCACTGATCAGAAACTTTGAAAAAAGTAGAACTACGCATCTGGACACAGTGTTGTAAGATTAATTCACTCATTTGACTATTGACCGTAAGAAGGTTAAATGTGAAGCAAATATTTTGAAGGGACTGTACAATTTACTACCCGCTTTCACTGTGCCAGAAAAGACCAGTAAATGGCCAAGCAATCCATGGCAGGAAAATCGGAAAACCCTATAAACTTATTTTGTGTGTATCATATTGGTTGAGCTTATCTGTTTTTGTTGCTGTTGTTGTTGTTTTTTTACCATGCTGTTATTGTTTTTCTATTGCCGTTTGGTCAACCCAGGTCTGGGAAATGGGCACTGAGCAGTCCTGGCAATATAACAAAACCGGCAGCCTGGAAATAACATATCTCCTGGGACCGAGGCTGTGCTCTTCTGATCACAGTGCTAATTGCTCGGGTGCTGGCGAAAACGCGACAGCGTGAGCGCTTTGGCTCTTAATGCAAGGGGGGAGATGTTTAAAAATTTAATGGACAGCTCCGGTATCGATCAGTCATTCCGCGCTGACATACGCTGGTTCACTTCCTAGGTTTCATCAGGTATACATGACATTTCCCATCCCGTCTCCCCTTCCAGCCATTATGGTATTACTTTACACGAGCTGAAAACAGGAATGTTTTTGCGGACAGTAACAGGCGCATTTGCTTGCAAAATATCGTTCTGAAATCACATGTAGCGTCATTGATTGTTTAGCTCCAGCACAGACTTAATAATCGAGCACTTTGTTTAAAATGCGACCATCAATTACTTCAGCCTTTGCGCATGGAATTGTTTCGGTCCATAAGAACGGTTAACACTACATCATTTGGAAATTAAACAGTTTATCTTTTTTCGCTTGTGGATGAGACAAATCAGTACCATGAAATTATGATCTTTTACTCTCTTTCCCCTGGGGGCTGTGTTGATTGTGGAAAGGAATCTTGACAGTTTTAGAGCAGGTCTTTTTATCTATAAAATTTCGGATTCCACATGAAAAACTTCTTTGGTATTTCAGTTCACAGTGAATCTTCGAGCGCAGCTCTTTAGTTACTTATCGGCAGCGATGGGGGGGGGGGGGGGGGAAATCCCGTTTTCTTTCTCTCTGAAAATGAAATGTCTCGTAAACAAGATGGGAAGCTATTTGTGGAGCTTTGCATCAGTTTAGATAATTCGTAATATTGTGTTGGCTTTTGTGATAAATCGCTTCATTTGAGCTCAGGATTGTTGTTGCTGCTGATGCCGTTGTTGTTTTTCATGCATAATTCCCATCTCTGGTTTTGTGCACTTCATCGCCAGCACTGTCCCCGCGCCCGTTGTTATTTTCGGAAGTAAATTTGGATGTTATTGTCTTTATCATGTACCTGAAGATTTCATTAGTGATAATAAAAAGGGCAACAGGTCAAAATAGTTAGTGGCTAATTGTTATTTTTACATAGGCGTCCATGTCACGAATACTGTATTTAGTCACGAACGGGCGCAGTTAGCTGTGAATCCCCCCCCCCCCCCCCCCGAGTCCATTCCGCACATTAGCTGGCCCATAATGACCACTGGCATCATTGATTTCACTGCTGGGGCTGAGTGGTGTAACCCTTGGGGCTCTCATTTGTCAGAGAATAACACAGGAAGCGTTGTCGTCAACAACGTCTCGACCAGGACTTCATCAAAATCCGACGCCGCTGTGAAAGTTGTATAGTACCTTTCTCCATTTTTCCTATGCCAAGTGTGCAAAAAAAAAAAAAACCTAGCAAAAACAGAGTATTTTAGAGCCCAACTAGTGTGAACTTTGTAAGAGAAAACTGAACGCAGACTTAAAGGAAGACCATGATAGACAAGGAGTTCTCTCGGTCTGCGTTAACTTTATCTCCATGTTTCACTTTTTCTCCCCGGATGCATCCAGTCCATGGGGCCCAACCTCACTGTCCAATGAAATTATAATAGGACACAGAGAAACAACGGCACAAACTCGTGAATTTTACCGCCGACTCCTGTCCCTGGCAAATAATAAAATTGTTTTTCCTTGTAAAATCTGTAATTTTTGTTTCTTTTTTTTTTTTGACTTTTGAAAGTGTATTGAATTTTTAGAAATTAGATCACCCGTGGCTCTCAGCAGTCCATGATCAGATAAACGACTGATAAAAAGTTTTTCCTATGGTGATGACACTGTGGCGTCACTGAGTAGGATTCGAACCTACGGCATGTCACTTGGGGCAAAAAAATTTTTTTTTAAATGCTCTCATTACTTGGCCACTTACTGGGCCACCTCTTGAATGTCCGATCTGTTTCATTACACATTGTTGCCAATCTAACAGTCTGTAGGTGTCAGATCATCGTTTTTCCCATGGTGACATGACTGTGGTGTCACTGTTCAGTTAGTAGGATTCGAATCTGTGACTTTTCGCTCGGGACCAAGTGCTCTAACTACTAGGCCACTTACTCGGCCACTTCATGAATACATGATCTGATTCATAACACATAGTTGCCAATCTTAACAGTTTTTAGCAGTCAAATCATCATATTTTCCTTGGTGACAGCTGGCGTCATGTTTATTGTTAGCCTCCGCTCAGGCCGTCGCTGTGGTATTATTATTGCAGTCTCCAGTTATAAATGCAAGGGAGAAGGTAAAATAAAAGTGGCTGATACAGCAGTTCTCATTACTCACAGTGTATGTATGTAACAACAGATGGGTACGGAATGGCTGGGTGAGTGAATGATTCTGTTCATGCCGCTTGAGCTGCGCGGCCTGATTGGATTGCTGGGGCTTCGACAAGGGGTGTAAACTAATAATTGTGCCCACGAATGAAAGAGTGGTCTGATTTCTTTTTGGCCATTTTTGAGACAGTTGAATTCGAATGTATTAGTTCTAAAAGAATCAGAAAATTGCTGTGTTTCCGAAAGTTTGTCAGCGGACAATTTTATTATTTTACTATTTTAGTATTTTACAGACTATTTTATTATTTCCTGGTTTGAAAATGTCTTAATTTTATTTAGTATATTTTTTTTTTAAATTTATTTTTAGTCCTAAGTTTGGTCTACATATTTTTAAACTTTAAACTGTGTTTTCATGTGAACGGAAATGGAAACGGCAAAATCCATCAGGTAGTAAAGAGAAGAGTGTTTCTGTATGTACGGAGACAGCGTGAAAAGCATTGTTTCTGTTTCACTACCTGAAGTTTTTTGACGTTTCCGTTGCTGTTTTTGTTTCTGTCCACATGGAAACCCAGCTTTAGTCTCAGTTACTCTTGAAGACAAAGCGGTGTTCGTTAACACTATGTCCTTGGCGGGGGGTGGTTGTGCAACCGATGTGCTCAGGAACTTTGGGTGCGTTGTCGGGGAAAAAAAATAGTTTGGAAAACACTGGACTGTACTAGGACATTGTCATTGTCGGGGACACTGTGGTCTAGAGGCAAGGTGTTCGCCTCTCATGCCGAGAGTACTGGGTTCGAATCCCGGTCGATGCAGGGATATTGGAATTTTGGGATTTTTCTCATAATAATTTTCCCGTCCCTGATCCTATGGTAGGTAGGACCGAGGACCTCCTTAACTCTTCTCGGGTAAGGACGAAAAATTCGGAGGGCCCATGTGCACGTTGCGCACGTTAAAGATACCTTGGCGGTTGGAAATCGAAAAGAGCAGGCCCAACAGGCCGCTGCCCGGGCAAAATTCTAAAAAAAAAAAACAAAAAAAGAATCCCTACCGGAACAAGAAAAATAAAAACCAGAAAAGTGAGGTGTAAATGCCCAGGGCAGCGAAACTTCCTAAAATAAAGACCTAATCACTCACAGGACATTCTCATTGTAGGCATTTGTGTTCCTGTTTCTCAAACCGGTGATTAAATCGCCCGGCTGAGCATAGAAAATGGCACTTATATTGATGAGGGATGAGTTCGGTTGAAACTGTGGTTTTGGTTGATTCTGAACTCTGAACCCTCTTTATCTCTTCTTTGCGTGTACAGAACGTTTCTCCTGAATGAAATATTTAAATACAGAATGATAGTGACTTCGCCTGACCAAATCTGATGTAGTTACGGATCTGTTCAGACGGATTCCCATGTGTCCAAATGGATTGTCTGATGCTAAATGACGCTGTTGGTTTGCCCGCGAGAGATTTAGTAGTGTGGATAACACTGTTTACTCTACGGTGAAGACGTGGATGCAAGTCGGAAACAACCGGGACAAGTATGGTCTAAGCACCTGTTTATTTTGCTTCCATCAATAAGACTTATCGAAGCCATCGACGATCGACGCTATGATGGCGTTGACAAGTGCCGAAGGTGTAAGGAAGAAGATCGCACCATTTAGATAGATTCCGAAACCAGTAAAGGCGTCACACCTGGTATCATGTATAATATTATTAGAAGGCGGGGTTTTGTGTCGTGTACTTAAGAAAAGCAAATCGTATATGTTTATACATTGATTTGCAAGTATATGAATAAATAAATAAATAAATAAGTGAATAGATAATGAGTGGAATGATAAAATAATAAATATAATAGTGTGGTCACCGCGATTTTTTAAGAGTGACGTGGAAGGAAAGTAATAGAAAGAAGTAGTTGTGTGTATAAATCCACATGTGCTGCATTTCCATAATGTGTTTGAATTCAGAGGGCTTTATGAGACTTAAAATTTATTAGAACAGTGAACCGTGTTTATTTTCATTTGGTGTGATACGAAATACACTCAGCGACGGCGCAAACGATTGAAAGAAAAGTGAGACATCTTGGCGAATCGCGGAATGTCGCTCAGAGACGAAACTTCGCATGAAGTAGAGAAACGAAAACAGCCGATGTGATCATGAGAGGTCTGGATGTAAATGGAGGTTATCAGTAGCTTGTAAGCGGATGCAGTGACCAGTGCTGTACACGGACATTGGCTGAATCCTGCTGGTCAATCAGTGACAGAGACACCCGTCGGAAACAGATGACGAGCCAGAGAGCCGGAGGTTCACAGGAGTAACCCAGCATTCGGGCTTATTTGGCTGCGTGTAACCAGAAGTGTTGGTACTGAATAACTCACGAGCAGCGACAGAAGGAACGGAAGGAGAGGCCAGCAACGGAAAAAGGGACCTTGTTGAGTCGCTACTGTTCTGCTCACACAAGCAGCTTTGGCTTGAACGGCCGGAGAGAGGGAGGGAGAGAGAGAAAGAGAAGAGTGACTTGCCGTGTTGCACGTGTGGGTGTCGAGGCCCCGACGTGCGCGCGGTCTGTGTGTATACACGGCCAGCATTTTTTTTCCAGAGTAGCGCAAGGGACTAGCAGCTCTCGCAACACTGCCAGATGTTCGGTTAGTACAAACACATTGTTGTTACGATCTTTACATCATTTATCCATGTCAAGAATTTATTCCACTTTTCTGTTTTTAATTAAATGTTTCATATATCGGTTGAGTTCAATTCAAACTAGATCTGCCCTTTGCAAAGAGATGTTCTGAGTGGAACGTGTTGTGGTTCGGTGAGCAGCACATACCCTGATTGATTCATCTGCCTATTGGCTACGTGTCTGTATTACATTTTACTACATGTCCCTTTTAAATTTTTTTCGTTTTCTTTTGAGTTCAAGCATATTTTCCTGTTTGTGATGTGATAGCACTGGTTCCGGCAGAGCTATTGTGTTTGTTACAGTGAGCAGCCCTAGCCGCCTCTCTCACTCATCTGCCTGTTGGCTGCGTGTCAGTCCTACACTAGTACAGTGCCGGCCGCATCCCTACGTAACACTGCGTTTGGCGCAAGGCGCTAAGGTGTCCTATTTACCGGCTGTCTTTCATTGCTTCTGTGTATGTGTTACGACTGTATGTGTGTGTGCTCCACATTTGTAGTGTTGAGTAATGTCTGTGCATATTGTGTGTGGGTTGATTTCCTGCTCCTCACATGAGTTTGATTTTGCCTGTGGTAATATTTTGGTATTGAATACTCAATCCAATCAATTATCATTCTTTGTTATGCATCTGTCCATCAGTTTAGCCTTGAGTCTGTGAGTCAGGCTGTCTTTCTGTCCTTGCTATCTATCTATCTATCTATCTATCTATCTATCTATCTATCTATCTATCTATCTATCTATCTGTCTGTCTACCTAGATCTTTCTATCCAGATCTATCTTATCTATCTGTCTGGCTGGCTGTCTGTGTCTTTATCTATCTATCTATCTATCTATCTATCTATCTATCTATCTATCTATCTATCTATCTATCTATCTATCTATTTTTTTTGGTAACTTGTTCCAGGCTAATGCCGGTAGAGCCTATCACCATCTCATGATGAGATGAAGCCATTTAAATACCAATCTGATATATTGACAAGCGCTGTCCTATTTATAATCGTCCTCACTCATCCCCTATCAAAAATGGACCGTGAATAATGGGCGTTGAGCCATAATTATAGGCTTAGAGTGTATTTCACATTTTATAATTTTAAGAGACTCGCCACGAACATCTATCGCGTAATTTAGTTCAGTCCACAGACTAATAAATTAACCAGACTGGATGATCCCATTGTGTGACGTCACAAAACAGCGAAAGGTCATGAACCGTCCGCCATATTAGGTTTAAGGTAGCGACCGACGCTTCAGCATAGCTACAATTTTGAATGACACCATTTTGACGCGCCTACTGAACGCGGAAGTTTGGTTCCGCACCAAGAAATTAATACATGTACAACCAATCTTGACAAATGAAAAGAAATTTCTACAGCAGATAGAACTTGAATCGGAATTTCCCGAGCGGCAGCCATGTTGGGTATACAGTCGTCGCTCGGGAAATTCCGTAAAAAACGACACAGCCCGAAGCTTATGTTTCCAGTCTGGTTAATTTATTAGTCTGTGGTTCAGTCGCCACCGGCTGTGATATAATACGAAGGCTTATGTGTTTTCTGTAGAATATATTATCATTTGTTTGATAACTCGTCCCTTTAGAATGACGAGGTTCTATCTCCAATTTTTGGCTGAACTGAGTTACGCACTACTCACGACTTTTGCAGGCCTTCTCCATTGTTTGTCAAAATATCAAGCGAATTCGATGTGTGTAATTTGTAAGTATTACTAAAAAGAAAAAAACATTCGTCTCATTTAAAGCTATGAACACATGAAACTTCAATCACCAATTTCTCAGAAGTTGACAGAAGGGAATTAGAACCTTGTCATTCTAAGGGGCCAAACTATGAACGTCACATAGTGTACCTTCAATACCAAGTATAAAAGTATAAAACATCGTTTGAGTTTTGTCTACAAAGCAGAGATACGACTAACTTATGATTTCATGGAATGAAATCTGTTAGTGTTTTGGTGTTACAGCTTCTGCTGTTTCTTTTGTACGAACATAAAACATATTAATTACATACAGAAAAGTTTAGTAATAATTAAAAAAAAATTATTATATTTTATATTATACTCTTGCATGCTATTTGAAAAGCGGACTCCAGATAACCGTTTCACGGCGCAAGTAAATTGTGTGGGACTGAACCAGACGGTTTAAAATACAATTACATTTTCACCTTGAATAAGAGTGCGCCCTCAGATCTTTGTAGATCGAATACACTCACCCGTCAAATTCATATATGATTGTACGGGACTGAATTGAATCAACTGATTTTCTTAGGTTACCAATCAACCGATACAGATGAGGCGGGTTAGGTATCTATATCTACTAACATACAGTTTAACCACGATAAAAGGAAGCCGGGGGGGGGGGGGGGAGACATGAGAGGAAATGAGTCAGTGCAAAACAAGAACAGCCCAAATCTACCTGTTTGTACCCTGTTATGAACTGTCAAATTGTGAGCAATAATGTTATCTTAGAGGTTTAAAACACATATAATTTCATAAAGATAAAGAATTTACTATTCCATTTTGGGCAATAAAAATGTGAAGATCGTTTTTTTTTCACTTTAAATCAGTTTTTTTTCTTTTCGAGGGTTTTTGTTGTCCGTGTGTGCACACTGTTATTTCGTGGATCTATTTAGATAATTACATGCTGTAAAAGTGCATGTGGCTGTTCCAACAGTCGCATCTTCACCAATAATAAAGAAATTAGGCTGAAAATCGGTATTGGCGTGGGCTAAGGCGCATTATGGTCGATATTAATGAGTTTGCGTCCGACTTTTCGTGTGCACACTGACAAAAACAATGGCCATTGTTAAATCAAGGGCACTAATTCTAATAAACTGAAACAAAAGAAAGAAATGTGTACACATGACATATGTGACGAACAACTTTCCTTCATTGAGTAGTATTCAGCTTTGCACATTTAAATAGCTATATGCAGTTTAAAAACCGTACTTTGGCAGGTAGATTTGGGCTGTTCTTATTTTGCAATGAGTCAAATATTTGTGATTTGATTTTGATTTGACTGTGGGTTTTACGGCACCTCAACAAAATCAGGTTCACCTTACGGCTTTTTTTTGTTTGTTGTTGTTGATACTTTATTTAGGTTTGATGTTCAGAACTTACATCAATTTAGATTGTACAAATAAAATGAAAAATTGCGTATAAAACGGATTACATCGGTAAAGTTCTCTGAAGTTGTTTTGTATTGATCCAGATTGAATTATGTAAATATTGGTAAAAAACGTAAAAATTTGTAAAATATTCGTAAAAGAAATTTGTGAAAATATTGTAAAATATGTAAAAATTTACGTATAAAATGGATTACATTGGTAAAGTTCTCGGAAGTTGTTTTGTATGGATCCTGATTGAATTTTGTAAACATGACTGGTACCTGACTGGTACAAGAGTGTTCAAATCAGGAGCCTGACGGTGGGGGACACATGTTTTTGAAGTTTGTCACAGTTTTTGTGAAACGTTAACACTGTGTCATACCTCACCGACCATCATAGTGATTCTGTGTTTTGCATGCCCTGCATTATGGCCCACTGATTATGATATCGATCTCGTTTTGTCATGTTATAGGTTTCTTTCTCAACAATTCTTGCAGTATTGGCAGTGCTGATATGGCTTCGACATGCCATTTGCACAGATTTTAAAATGTACGAATACTTCCCATGTTGTTGGACATGGAAGTTAAAAATCATCAGTCATTATTATTCATGATTGGCGGTGCTGGCATTAAAGTGAATGCAACTTTTCAAAGGCGTAAACCAGACATGTTTATCATAAATGGAGGGGGGTGCAGTAGTGCTCTTATGGATGGCATCGTCAGTCCAGAGTGCGTCATTGAAAGAGCGACATTATCGATGAAAGGGTAATGAATCCGTTAATCGACGAATTCATCAGACAGGTCGCGTATCAAGAAATCAGCTGGCTTTACCGAGAATCGAATGCCTTTGTTTTCTGGATCGATAATTAGCAGAGTATGTTCTTGTGTCATAGTCTAGGCCATAGTTTTTAATGCGATATTTAGTCCCATCGATTATGTTTTCATGCTAGGCACACACAGATGGAAAACTGTGGAAAAAGAAAAATGTTTTTGAACTGAGGATATTCACGGCTGTTTCACTTAATTGAGATGGAAATTGTAAGGGAGTGAGTGTTAAATTCAGTTACATGTATAAAGTAAATTTAAAGGACATTATCAGAACAAAAAACAACAGCAACAAGAAGACAACGTGTGAAAGCCAAACGGATGAAAAACATACAGTTTGCAAGGCAGACGTATGAGCTACGTTTCGTGCTGCAAAGATAAATAATGGGAGTGGATCTGGCGAAATGTGGCTTTACGTGAACGACCAAATGCTTGAGAAAATCCCTCCAAATCGAAAGGGGCAAAATTTTTGTGTGGAAATTGAGATTGGCTTGTTAAATGAAAGCTTGGCCATTTTCTGCAATTGGTTAATATATTTTGCTTGAAATCATTTTAGAAATATTTTGTTTTGATTTTTTGAAGGGTTTAAAAAATTTCACCTTCAGTCCGATTTGGCCAGATCCATTCACAAATTATGGCAAAAATGCACTAAAAACTCTCACTCAAATAGCTTGGCAGAGGCAGTAAAAATACCTTTCGACAAACTAGCACATGATTTATGCACTGCAGGTATAATTATGCCACGTTTTGCTGCTGGGTGCGGGGGCGTCAGGCAGTTCGAACAAACTCGTGACTTGTTCATTCAACTGTGTGAATCGTTGTCTGGCACCACTTTTTTCCCTCTCTTTGCTTTTTTTGAGGAAGGCACTCCGCGTTTGTTTTGTCTAGTCTAGTTGGTTGGTTGATTTTTCAGACATTTAATGCATTCATTTTTTCTGTGTGCGTCCTTCTTTTTCTCTTTTCTCTCTGATTCTGTCTGTGTCTCTCGCTGTCGCCTTTTCTGTCTGTCTCTGTATGACCCGTTGGTGGTATCCTTCTTTTTGGCTTTTCTCTCTGATTCTGTCTGTGTTTCTCGCTGTCGCCTTCCCTGTCTGTCTGTGTATGCGGGTGGTTGGTGCTGTCCTTCTTTTTCTCTTTTCTCTCTGATTCTGTCTGCCTCTCGCTGTCGCCTTTTCTGTCTGTCTGTGTGTGCGGGTGGTTGGTGGTGTCCTTCTTTTTCTCTTTTCTCTCTGATTCTGTCTGTGTCTCTCGCTGTCGCCTTTTCTGTCTGTCTGTGTGTGCGGGTGGTTGGTGCTGTCCTTCTTTTTCTCTTTTCTCTCTGATTCTGTCTGTGTCTCTCGCTGTCGCCTTCCCTGTCTGTCTGTGTATGCGGGTGGTTGGTGCTGTCCTTCTTTTTCTCTTTTCTCTCTGATTCTGTCTGTGTCTCTCGCTGTCGCCTTTTCTGTCTGTCTGTGTATGACCCGTTGGTGGTATCCTTCTTTTTCTCTTTTCTCTCTGATTCTGTCTGTGTCTCTCGCTGTCGCCTTCCCTGTCTGTCTGTGTATGCGGGTGGTTGGTGCTGTCCTTCTTTTTCTCTTTTCTCTCTGATTCTGTCTGTGTCTCTCGCTGTCGCCTTCCCTGTCTGTCTGTGTATGCGGGTGGTTGGTGCTGTCCTTCTTTTTCTCTTTTCTCTCTGATTCTGTCTGTGTCTCTCGCTGTCGCCTTCCCTGTCTGTCTGTGTATGCGGGTGGTTGGTGCTGTCCTTCTTTTTCTCTTTTCTCTCTGATTCTGTCTGCCTCTCGCTGTCGCCTTTTCTGTCTGTCTGTGTGTGCGGGTGGTTGGTGGTGTCCTTCTTTTTCTCTTTTCTCTCTGATTCTGTCTGCCTCTCGCTGTCGCCTTCTCTGTCTGTCTCTGTGTGCGGGTGGTTGATGGACGCTTCTGGTGGGGTCTCCTTCTGTCCTAGCCTGTCATGCTCTTACATTCTGTATAAGATCGTCTTGTTTTTTCCTAGCACCACGTGACCGTTATCGTGTCGGCGTACTTTCTCTAAACTCAAAATCAAACTCTTTGCCTGTGTATTTGTAAGTGTGTCTGTGTGCTAAAATGAAACGGGAAGAGTCTTTTTATTCTTGCTTTCATTTTTTATGGGCAAATTAATTTAACATTTTAATGTCAACAAATTTTCGTGCTGCCGCCTTGGTTCAAACATCCTCATCTGAGCGGTAAACAAAAAGCTTTCTGCAACTACGCATATCGCGACCATACTTCTTCTTTTTTTTTCCAACTCCATGTTTGTGCAGATCTGAGAAATTCGACGTTAAACGTTTGCGGCTTTAGAATTATAAGGAGTTAAAATAAATCGGAACTGTGAAACAGCTTGATAAGTGCCGCTGCCTATTTTAAACAAGTGCCAACTTGGGCATTATTTTGTTTTATGCCTCTTCTACATGCTAAAAGATTTCCATTTTTTTTCGGAAAATGGAGAGAAAACAAATCGCGATACATACGGTATAGGCCAGGTCGCGATACATACGGTATAGGCGATTCTTGCAAGGAGGCACGCTTTCACCTCGTGATGGGTGTTATCTGATTTCCAAGATATCGAAATAACCCATTCTCAGAACATGGTCATCATATTGGGTTCACCGCTTAGCACTGACAGGCTTTGTTTGCAATGAATGATGGAGTAAGACTTCTGTCAAAAAAGCAGAAATGTCGTGGTGTCATGTGGTGTTGTATTGCAACGTGCGCCACTTTTTTTCTTCTTTTTCAGCTTTCTGCAGTGTTGCAATGGTTCTTAAGAGGGGGAAAGGGGTGTAGGGGTGTGGGTGGATCTGGCGAAATAGGCCTTAAGGTGAAAGACCAGATTCCTGAGAAAACTCTAAAAGGGGGAACAGTTTGCTATGGAAATTCAGATTTGCTTATAAAATGAAGGATTGACCATTTTCCCGCATTCAGATCAAATCTTTTGCTGGAAATCATCTTATAAATATTTTATTTTGAGTGTTTAAAAGAGGTATAAAGATTTCACCGGAATCCCGATTTCGCCACATCCACTCACAAAAAAAGTCTAGATCCATACAACTCAAAGAGTGCACTAACTGCACAGTGCACTTGTTGTTAAAGTACAGAGTCGCTTTGGTGTTCTTATTGCAGATGGTTTGTGCATAGCAATTTCCTCTGACGCTAAACTCAAATCCCAGACGTTTAATTCCATTTAGCCGGATTGCCACATCAGTATTATTAAGTCTAGGGGGGGGGGGGGTCAGGTGCTGCCAGTTAAATGTAAACCAAAGAAACAATGGCACCAGCTGACTGTGTCTGACCGGGCTTAGTATGATAGGTTCTTCCCGGATTTACCAAGAAAATATAGGAAATTACGGTGTGCACTTCTTGTCTGCCAGCAGCTGACTGTATCTGACCGGGCTGAGTATGATACCCCTCTAATAAAGCTCTCGAGGATTTAGTATTTTCAGCACATCCAAGGAAATCCCAGGATAGCAAAAACATCTGTCCATTGTCTGTGTCTGCTTGACCAGCCAGAACATCAGTATGTCCATGTGGCTCGCAAGATTTGTGACACATGGAAATCTCTCGCAGCTAGCATGATTGAGGTCCTCTATTGGATTGGTAGTAGGCATTGTCAAGTCTGTTTTGCGTCGATTTTGATTCAATTTTGAACCCCCTTTGACACAGCTGGCGAGACGAACTTGTTGCAGGCTCGCTAGTGCGCGAGATCCCTTTTAACTCCAAATTTTCCATAAAAACGGAGGCAAAACAGACTTGACTGAGGGACACGGTGGTCTAGAGGCAAGGTGCTCGCCTCTCATGCCGAAGGTACCGGGTTCAAATCCCGGTCGGTGCAGGCATGTTGGAATTTGGGGATTTTTCTCATACTTTCCTGTCCCTGATCCTAAAGTAGGTAGGATCGAGCACCTAGTCTTCTCGGATAAGGGCGAAAAATTCGGAGGGCCCGTGTGCACGTTGCGCACGCTAAAGATACCATTGACAGTTGGAAATCATGAAGAGCAGGCCATACGAGGCCGCTGCCGGGGCAGAATTGTAAAAAAAAACAAAAAACGGCTGACTACCACAACAAGAAAAATAAAAACAAGAAAAAATGAGGTGTAAATACCAAGGGCAGCGAAACCTCCGAAAATAAAGACCTAAACACACTTGACTCTGTACGCTCTGGCCGTACTAGTACTAGATGAGAATCTCAAGTAGACTCTAGATAAAGAGTCCAAGTCATATCATTTTTGCCAGTTGCAGTATCTTAAATGAGTCGAAAATCTACTTTATGCAGAGTCCATACTTCCGTGGAAAATGAATTTTTTTTCATGGCCTTACTTAAAGTGCCCTAAGCTCATAACATTTTCATGTGTATTATTTTTAACACTTAGTAGGTGCCTTCAGTTGTCATCATTGAAGGAGAAGATGGTATTCGAAACTGACTTCCTGAAGGGCTATAGATACATTGCTAGTTAGATCAGATCACCAATACTTATTAGTGTTAGATTTTCCACTCTCCAGATATAAAAGAAAGTTGATACCTGCATCGCGTCACTAGAACCAGAAAGGGGTAGGGGACAGCAGCTGACGTAATAACTCACCGGGGAGAATGGTGTGACGTCAGCAAAGTTCGCGTTGGTAAGAACGGGGCGGTAATAATTAATTGAATGAAGTTAACTGGAATACGCTTGTTTTGACGTCAGCACCACGGCTTCTGTAATTCTCAACGGGATGTGATGATTGAAAAGGAAAGAAAATGTTTATTAAACAAAAAAAAAAACCAACAAACCTCAGGATGATGGCTTTTATTTCGGTTTCGGCTCAGCCGTTACTTATTTCGCCTAGCCGATTTAGAGGGATAGAAAGCGGTTGGGGTAGGAGGATCTCTGGCTGAATAACCCAAACCACCCATTCTTTTTCTTTTTTTTCTTTCACTCATTCTCTGTGCATATGTTTTGTTTCTCTCTCTCTCTCTCTCTCTCTCTCTCTCTCTCTCTCTCTCTCTCTTTCTCTCTGTCTCTCTGCATATGTCTCTGCGTCAGTGTGGGAGAGTGGCGAGATGAATACCTCTGTCTCTCTTTCTCTGTCTGTCTTTCTCTGTGTGTGAGAGTGAGAGAGAATTTCATCTCGTGTGACATATTTCCAATTTTATCCACGTATTATATTTTTTCATTCTGACCAAAAAAACAAAAGCTAGCTATTGTATAGGAGGTTAATTGGCACCTTCTGTGTGTGAGCGACAAGACTGCTCATCAGTGCATTGTGCAAATGCAAAGCTTAGTAAAGCCAATAAAGCTGGCCCGCAATAAACCACGAAACCTCAACTCCCCTCTTTCTCTTTCTCTCTGTCTCTCTCCCTACCTCTCTTTCCCTCTCTCCTTCTCTCTCTTTCTGTCTGTCTGTCTCTTTCTCTTTCTCTCCTTTCCCCCCATTCTTATCCTCTTCTCTCTCGTCCTTTCTCTCTCTTTCTGCCTGTTCTGTCTGTCTCTTGCTCCCCCCCCCCTTGCTCATCCTTTCCTCGCTCGTACTCTGTCTGTTCTGTCTGTCTGTTTCTGTGTGTGTGTGTGTGTCTATCTCTCTCTCTCTGTCTCTCTCTCTCTCTCTCTCTCTCTTTCTTTCTCGCTTTCTCTTTCTCTCTCGCTCCCTGTATTTTTAAAGCCTTGCCATGTCTTAACACCATGGTGACGTCACTGAAAATAACTCATGAACTTCATAAATCATACTGTCTTCTCGCTGTTATAGATCTATTTGGGCGGAGAAGGGTTAAGTAAGTTCTTCTCTGTCTGGATTGATTTTCTGTTAGCGCTGATGTATGGCCCTCTCGTGA